>NIVC01000059.1:381950-586950 GCA_002269645.1 Macrostomum lignano
TGACATGGTGGCTCTCTATGTTGACATGTGGCTCTTATGTGTAGACATGGTGGCTGTTTAATGTTGACATGGTGGCTCTTTAATGACATAATGGCTCTTTAAATGTTGACATGGTGGCTTTAATGTTTGACATGGTGGCTCTTTATGTTCGACATGGTGGCTCTTTTAGGTTTGACATGGTGGCTCTTTAATGTTCACATGGTGGCTCTTAATGTTTACATGGTGGCTCTTTATGTTGACAATGTGGCTCTTTATGTTTACATGGGGCTCTTTAATGTTCGACATGGTGGCTCTTTTAATGTTTGACATACTCTTTAATGTTCGACATGGTGCTCTTTTATGTTTGGCATGGTGGCTATTTAATGTTCTCATGGTGGCTCTTAGTTTTGACATGGTGGCTCTTTAATGTCGATGTGGCTCTTTAATTTTTCAATGGTGACTATTTATGTTTCACATGGTGGCTCTTTAATGTTTGACATAGTGACTTATGTTTTACATGGTGCCCTTAATGTTTGACATGGTGCCTCTTTAATGTTTGACATTGCTTTTTTATGTTTAGCAGTTTCGTGTTTTCAAGGTGTTTTAATAAAAAAATCTTTTTGCAGCACTAAGATTGCGAACCCAGGTCGCTGCATTAGCAGTCCAGTCTGTTCGCATCTATGCTATCTCTTTTCAATTGGCGAACATGATGTGGCCTTATAATTCAATGCTTAAAGCAAGTTGGTTAGAGTAAAAAGTTATGACATAATCAATTTCTTAGTCAGCCAGTATCAGTGTCAATTTAAGTTAGCAATATTGTTACGCAATTTCAATCAAGTTGTGTGTGCATTTCTTTGGCACTGTTTTCAACTTGTTGTGATGCAATCTTATCAGAATTGAAATTCAGTCAGTCAGTTTTTTCTCTAGCATTCTTACAATGCATTTCAGATCGAAAGAGCCGCTTGACCTTTGCAAAAAAGCCTGTTTTTCGAATATTTAATCCCTTTAATATTGAGCAATTTTTAGCCAAGATGCATGTACCGTCCCAGGAAAATTTCTGATCGAATGTGCAAGTTTGAAGAAAATCGTTGAGCCATTTTTTCTGAAATCTATCGCATACCTACCACATACATACAGACAACTCATTTTTAGTATATAGGACTAGCAATCTACGCCCCCGTTGGGGAGCCAAAGAAATGCAATACACGTTTTTTTAATAAGCTACATGTATCCTTGAAATCTTAAAAAATCTCCTGTCAAACCTTGTAAGCCTGACATGTCAGTAATCCCCCCCACAAGCTTTAACATATCAACTTCCCCCCTTGACATCTCAGCAATGCCCCAATAAGCCTTGGAAATCTAAAAATATCTGTCAACCTTCTAACCCTAACCCTAGCCTAACCCTAACCCTAACCCTAACCCTAACCCTAACCTAACCCTAAAGCATTGAAATTTCAGTAATTCTCCTAAGAGTCATTATAGCACTACTACAGCATTATAGCGATTCCTTGCAAGCCTCGACATCGTAGGGATTCCCAAATGAATCTCTTAACTTCGACATGAAGCTTCTTTTATTTTTTACATTACGCTTTTTTATCAGCGATCCCTCCCCTGAGGAGGCATCAAATAATGTAATAAAAAGTTTTCAATAAACTATATGTAGCTTCTGACTTTAGCCTTGAAATCTCATTTATACCCCGTGAGCCTTGACATCTCAGCTATTCCCCCGTAAGCCTTGACATGTCAGCATGGCCCCCATAAACCTTGAAATCTAAAAAATCCCCTGTTAACCTTGAAACCCGATAAAATATAACCCTCAACCCACACCTGACCTAAACCTAACTTTAACCCAACCTAAAGCCTTGAAATCTCAGCAATTCTTCTCCCCTAAGCCTTGACATTTTAGTGATTCTTCTTTAAGAATCACAGCACTATAACGATTTCCACCAAGCTTTGACATCGTAGCAATTCCCAAATGAATCTTTTAACTTCGACATGACTTTTCTTTTATGTATACATAGTGCTACTTTTATTTTTTACATGACTTTCTTCTATCAGCGCCCCCCCTGACGAGCCAACAAAGAATGCAATAAAAAAATTGAGTAAAGTACATGAACTTTGAAGTAGCTTCTGACTTTTGCTTTGACATCTCAGAAACCCCCCCGTAATCTCAGTTATTCTCTGAGAGCCTTGACGTCTCAGTTTTTCTCCCCAGCACAGCATTATAGTTGCATTTAATTTTTACATGACACCTTCATGTCTGACATGACGCTTCTTTTATTCTACCATGATGCTACTTAAATTTTTAAATGACACTTTCATTAGTTTTTAAATGAGGCTTCTATGATTTTTTTGACGCTTCTATGATTTTAACATGACGCTTCTATGATTGTTTACATGACGCTTCTATGATTGTTTACATGACGCTTCTATGATTTTTTACATGACGCTTCTATGATTGTTTACATGACGCTTCTATGATTGTTTACATGACGCTTCTATGATTGTTTACATGACGCTTCTATGATTTTTTACATGACGCTTCTATGATTGTTTACATGACGCTTCTATGATTTTACATGACGCTTCTATGATTTTTACATGACGCTTCTATGATTTTTTACATGACGCTTTATGATTGTTTACATGACGCTTCTATGATTTTTATATGACGCTTCTATGATTTTTTACATGACGCTTCTATGATTTTTTACATGACGCTTCTATGATTGTTTACATGACGCTTCTATGATTGTTTACATGACGCTTCTATGATTGTTTACATGACGCTTCTATGATTTTTTACATGACGCTTCTATGATTGTTTACATGACGCTTCTATGATTTTTATATGACGCTTCTATGATTTTTTACATGACGCTTCTATGATTGTTTACATGACGCTTCTATGATTGTTTACATGACGCTTCTATGATTGTTTACATGACGCTTCTATGATTTTTTACATGACGCTTCTATGATTGTTTACATGACGCTTCTATGATTTTTATGACGCTTCTATGATTTTTACATGACGCTTCTATGATTGTTTACATGACGCTTCTATGATTGTTTACATGACGCTTCTATGATTGTTTACATGACGCTTCTATGATTTTTTAATGACGCTTCTATGATTGTTTACATGACGCTTCTATGATTTTTATATGACGCTTCTATGATTGTTTACATGACGCTTCTATGATTGTTTACATGACGCTTCTATGATTTTTATGACGCTTCTATGATTGTTTACATGACGCTTCTATGATTGTTTACATGACGCTTCTATGATTGTTTACATGACGCTTCTATGATTTTTTACATGACGCTTCTATGATTGTTTACATGACGCTTCTATGATTTTTACATGACGCTTCTATGATTGTTTACATGACGCTTCTATGATTGTTTACATGACGCTTCTATGATTGTTTACATGACGCTTCTATGATTTTTTACATGACGCTTCTATGATTTTTTACATGACGCTTCTATGATTTTTACATGACGCTTCTACGATTTTTTACATGACGCTTCTATGATTGTTTACATGACGCTTCTATGATTGTTTACATGACGCTTCTAAGATTTTTTACATGACGCTTCTACGATTTTTTACATGACGCTTCTAAGATTTTTTACATGACGCTTCTACGATTTTTTACATGACGCTTCTACGATTTTTTACATGACGCTTCTATGATTGTTTACATGACGCTTCTATGATTGTTTTCATGACGCTTCTACGATTTTTATATGACGCTTTTTTTTAAAAAGTCTTTTAGTTTTCCTGACGTTGAAAAGCTTTAATTAAAAAAATTATACTCAAATTCAAACAATCGAAAATTCAAACCATCGTCGCTGCATTTGGCAGTTCAGTTTGTTCACCTCTAGGCTAGCTGTCATCGTTTTGATAACATCAAATTTTGCACTTATATAATTCAACACTTTTAAATCCAAGCATAGAGTAAATCACACGAAGCAGTTATGACATAATCAGTTTCTCAGTCAGTCAGTATCAGTTAACAATATGGTTACGCAATTTAAATCAAGTCTGGTGCTACGCTTCCACACTGCATTTTCAATTCAAGTCGGAGTTATAATTCAGTTATGATGCAATCTATTTCAGAATCAGAATTCAACCAGTCAGTTTTTTCTCTAGCATTCTTACAATGCATTTCAAGTCAAAAGTTTGCTTGACCTTTGCAAAAAAGCATGTTTTTCGAATATTTAATGCCTTTAGCATCGAGCAATTTCTTAGCCACGATGCATGTACCGTCACGGGAAAATTTCTGATCGAACAGCGCAAGTTCGAACAAAATCGGTCCAGCCATTTTTTCTCTAATCTATCACATATATATATATATATAGACATCACATTTTTAGTATATAGGACTAGCTAAAGTTTTGCCCCCTTCGGGGAGCAGAAATAATTAATATTCGTCTAATATAATATACCTTTTAGCAGGAGTACTTTAAGTGTTTTTCTTAAGCTTAAGCTTAAAATAGGAATTTTTGGAGATCGTTAATAACGCATTTTAGGTAAAACAAAGCTATCAACTTTTTACAGTTTTTAGTTTAGAGCCCTGTATATGTCAACGTGTTTGATAAAAATTATTTTTATCATTTTTGATAAAAAATGGCCTTCGGGGTGGCCAATAAGCAAGGGACGAATCCTTTTAAATGAAAAAAAATTCTTAGGGAGGGGGGCTAGGAATCGAATTCTCATTTTAATTCCAGGCTTATGTACCAATAAAACATGTTTGTGCAGAATTTTATAACAGACATTGAAATTCAACCATACTTGCCTTCTTTCAGAGCTACTTCTACCAGTATGCTTCAGTACGCTACCAGTACCCTTGTAAGCCTTGACATGTCAGCAATCCCCCCCACAAGCCTTAACATATCAACTCCCCCCTTGACATCTCAGCAATGCTCCCACAAGCCTTGAAATCTTAAAAAATCTGTCTATTTTCTAACCCTAACCCTAACCCTAACCCTAACCCTAAAGCATTGAAATTTCAGTAATTCTCTCTAAGAGTCTATAGCACTACTACAGCATTATAGCGATTCCCTGCAAGCCTCGACATCGTAGGGATTCCCAAATGAATCTCTTAACTTTGACATGAAGCTTCTTTTTTTTTACATTACGCTTTTTCTATCAGCGATCCCTCCCGTGAGGAGCCAACAAATAATGTAATAACTTTTTTCCAATAAACTACATGTAGCTTCTGACATTAGCCTTGACATCTCATTTATTCCCCGTGAGCCTTGACATCTCAGCTATAGATAGATAGATAGATTCCCCTCGTAAGCCTTGACATGTCAGCGATGCCCCCCATAAACCTTGAAATCTAAAAAATCCCCTGTTAACCTTGAAACGCGCTAAAATCTAACCCTCAACCCAAACCTGACGTAAACCTAACTTTCACCCAACCTAAAGCCTTGAAATCACAGCAATTCTTCTTCCCTAAGCCTTGGCATTTAAGTGATTCCTTCTTTAAGAATCACAGCACTATAACGATTCCCTCCAAGCTTTGACATCGTAGCAATTCCCAAATGAATCTTTTAACTTTGACATGACTTTTATTTTATGTATACATAGTGCTCCTTTTATTTTTACATGACTCTTCTTCTATCAGCGCCCCCCCCACCGTGGCAAGCCAACAAAGAATGCAATAAAAAACTTAAGTAAAGTACATGTACTTTGAAGTAGCTTCTGACTTTTGCTTTAACATCTCAGAAACCCCCCTGTAATCTCAGTTATTCTCTGTGAGCCTTGACGTCTCAGTAATTCTCCCCAGCACAGCACTGTACTATAGCTTCATTTAATTTTTATATGACATTTCTTTCATGTCTGACATGACGCTTCTTTTGATTTTTACGTTACGCTTCTTTTATTCTTCCATGATGCTTCTTAATTTTTTAAATGACACACTTTCATTAGTTTTTATATGAGGCTTCTATAATTTTTTCATGACGCTTCTATGCTTGTTTACATGACGCTTGTATGATTTTTACATGACGCTTCTATGATTGTTTACATGACGCTTGTATGATTGTTTACATGACGCTTCTATGATTTTTTACATGACGCTTTTATGATTTTTACATGACGCTTCTATGATTTTTTACATGACGCTTCTATGATTTTTACATGACGCTTCTATGATTTTTACATGACGCTTCTATGATTTTTACATGACGCTTCTATGATTGTTTACATGACGCTTCTATGATTGTATACATGACGCTTCTATGATTGTTTACATGACGCTTCTATGATTGTATACATGACGCTTCTATGATTGTTTACATGACGCTTTTATGATTGTTTACATGACGCTTCTATGATTTTTACATGACGCTTCTATGATTTTTACATGACGCTTCTATGATTGTTTACATGACGCTTCTATGATTGTTTACATGACGCTTCTATGATTTTAACATGACGCTTCTATGATTTTTTTACATGACGCTTCTATGATTGTTTACATGACGCTTGTATGATTGTTTACATGACGCTTGTATGATTTTAACATGACGCTTCTATGATTGTTTACATTACGCTTCTATGATTTTTACATGACGCTTCTATGATTTTTACATGACGCTTCTATGATTGTTTACATGACGCTTCTATGATTGTTTACATGACGCTTGTATGATTGTTTACATGACGCTTCCATAATTTTTTTTGTCTTGGCGTTAAAAGGCTTTAATTAAAAAAACTCTACTCTCTAAAAATTCGAACCATCGTCCCTGCATTTAGCAGTTTAGTCTGTTTACCTCTAGGCTAGCTCTCATGAATTTTAGTCATTACCCCTAAATAGAAAATATTCCCAAGACAGCAAGCATCCCCCAGTAGCAAGCATCCCCTAATACTCCTAGCAAGCATCCACCCAGATAGCAAGCATCTGCAGATAGCAAGCATCTTGCAGATAGCAAGCATCTTGCAGATAGCAAGCATACCCCAAATAATGTAGAAGCATCCTTCCAGATAGCAAGCATCCTGCACATAGCAAGAATCCCTAAATAGCAAGCATCCCTGGATAGAAATAATCCTATACATGTAGCCAAGCTTATCAAGCGCAGTAATCCTTGGCTATCGAGTGCAGTAATCCTTGGTTTATTAATAGCAATAATCCATGGCTTATCGAGTGCAGTAATCCTTGGTTAATTAATAGCAATAATCCTTGGCTTATCGAGTGCAGTAATTCATGGTTTATTAATAGCAATAATCCTTGGCTTATCGAGTGCAGTAATCCTTGGTTTATTAATAGCAATAATCCATGCCTTATCGAGTGCAGTAATCCTTGGTTTATTAATAGCAATAATCCTTGGCTTATCGAGTGCAGTAATCCTTGGTTTGCCAAGTGCATAATCCTTGGTTTATTAATAGCAATAATCCTTGGTTTATCGAGTGCAGTAATCCTTGGTTTATTAATAGCAATAATCCTTGGCTTATCGAGTGCAGTAATCCTTGGTTTATTAATAGCAATAATCCATGGCTTATCGAGTGCAGTAATCCTTGGTTTGCCAAGAGCAATAGTCCTTGGCTTATCGAGTGCAGTAATCCTTGGTTTGCCAAGAGTAATAGTCCTTGGTTTATTGAGTGCAGTAATCCTTGGTTTATTAATAGCAATAGTCCTTGGTTTATTGAGTGCAGTAATCCTTGGTTTATTAATAGCAATAATCCTTGGCTTATCGAGTGCAGTAATCCTTGGTTTGCCAAGTGCATAATCCTTGGTTTATTAATAGCAATAATCCTTGGCTTATCGAGTGCAGTAATCCTTGGTTTATTAATAGCAATAATCCTTGGTTTATCGAGTGCATTAATCCTTGGTTTATTAATAGCAATAATCCTTGGCTTATCGAGTGCAGTAATCCTTGGTTTATTAATAGCAATAATCCTTGGCTTATCGAGTGCAGTAATCCTTGGTTTGCCAAGAGCAATAGTCCTTGGTTTTTTGAGTGCAGTAATCCTTGGTTTATTAATAGCAATAGTCCTTGGTTTATTGAGTGCAGTAATGCTTGGTTTATTAATAGCAATAATCCTTGGCTTATCGATTGCAGTAATCCTTGGTTTGCCAAGTGCATAATCCTAGGTTTATTAATAGCAATAATCCTTGGTTTATCGAGTGCAGTAATCCTTAGTTTATTAATAGCAATAATCCTTGGCTTATCGAGTGCAGTAATCCTTGGTTTATTAATAGCAATAATCCATGGCTTATCGAGTGCAGTAATCCTTGGTTTGCCAAGAGCAATAGTCCTTGGCTTATCGAGTGCAGTAATCCTTGGTTTGCCAAGAGCAATAGTCCTTGGTTTATTGAGTGCAGTAATCCTTGGTTTATTAATAGCAATAGTCCTTGGCTTATCGAGTGCAGTAATCCTTGGTTTATTAATAGCAATAATCCTTGGTTTATCGAGTGCAGTAATCCTTGGTTTATTAATAGCAATAATCCTTGGCTTATCGAGTGCAGTAATCCTTGGTTTATTAATAGCAATAATCCATGGCTTATGAGTGCAGTAATCCTTGGTTTATTAATAGCAATAATCCTTGGCTTATCGAGTGCAGTAATTCATGGTTTATTAATAGCAATAATCCTTGGCTTATCGAGTGCAGTAATCCTTGGTTTATTAATAGCAATAATCCATGGCTTATCGAGTGCAGTAATCCTTGGTTTGCCAAGAGCAATAATCCTTGGCTTATCGAGTGCAGTATTCCTTGGTTTGCCAAGAGCAATAATCCTTAGCTTATCGAGTGCAGTAATCTAAGTGTTTTTATTTAGTCCTTTAATAAAAGCTTTTAATAAAAAATTTTACACTACTACTTTTAAACTACTTAGATTCGAACCCAGGTCGCTGCATTAGCAGTCTGGTCTGCTCAGCTCTAGGCTAGCTCTCATCGAAGTTATCAGTGAATTTGTACCACTTATATAATTCAACACTCACACCAAGTCAGGTAGAGTAAAAAGTCACGCGAAGCAGTTATGACATAATCAATTTCTTAGGCAAGTCAGTACCAGTGTCTATGAAAGTTAACAATATGGTTACGTAATATAAATTCAGTACTGCACTATACTTTCACCCTCAAAGCTGTGACGCAATTCAATTGAGTGTCAAATTCAGCCAGTACACAGACGATAAATAAAGTGTATTGTGATGCAATCTATTTCAGAATCAGAATTCAACCAGTCAGATTTTTCTCTAGCATTCTTACAATGCATTTCAGGTCGAAAGAGCTGCTTGACCTTTGCAAAAAATCATGTTTTTCGAATATTTAATCCCTTTAACATTGAGCAATTTCTTAGCCAATATGCATGTACCGTCCCGGGAAAATTTCTGATCGAATGGTGCAAGTTTGAAGAAAATCGGTTGAGCCGTTCGGGAGAAAATCAATTACAAGCAAGCAACCAAGCATTTCATTTTTAGTATATTAGACTAGCAATCTACGCCCCCCGTTGGGGAGCCAAAGAAATGCAATACACGTTTTTTTAATAAGCTACATGTATCCTTGAAATCTTAAAAAACCTCCTGTCAAACCTTGTAAGCCTTGACATGTCAGTAATCCCCCCCCCCACAAGCTTTAACATATCAACTTCCCCCCTTGACATCTCAGCAATGCCCCCAATAAGCCTTGGAAATCTAAAAATATCTGTCAACCTTCTAACCCTAACGCTAGCCTAACCCTAACCCTAACCCTAACCCTAACCCAACCCTAAAGCATTGAAATTTCAGTAATTCTCTCTAAGAGTCATTATAGCACTACTACAGTATTATAGCGAATCCCTGTAAGCCTCGACATCGTAGGGATTCCCAAATGAATATCTTAACTTCGACATGAAGCTTCTTTTATTTTTTACATTACGCTTTTTTTATCAGCGATCCCTCCCCTGAGGAGGCATCAAATAATGTAATAAAAAGTTTTCAATAAACTACATGTAGCTTCTGACTTTAGCCTTGATATCTTATTTATACCCCCGTGAGCCTTGACATCTAAGCTATTCCCCCGTAAGCCTTGACATGTCAGCGATGGCCCCCATAAACCTTGAAATCTAAAAAATCCCCTGTTAACCTTGAAACCCGCTAAAATCTAACCCTCGACCCACACCTGACCTAAACCTAACTTTAACCCAACCTAAAGCCTTGAAATCTCAGAAATTCTTCTCCCCTAAGCCTTGACATTTTAGTGATTCCTTCTTTAAGAATCACAGCACTATAACGATTTCCACCAAGCTTTGACATCGTTGCGATTCCCAAATAAATCTTTTAACTTTGACATGACTTTTATTTTATGTATACATAGTGCTACTTTTATTTTTTACATGACTCTTCTTCTATCAGCGCCCCCCGTGTCGAGCCAACAAATAATGCAATAAAAAAATTGAGTAAAGTACATGAACTTTGAAGTAGCTTCTGACTTTTGCTTTGACATCTCAGAAACCCCCCCCCCCGTAATCTCAGTTATTCTCTGAGACCCTTTACGTCTCAGTTTTTCTCCCCAGCACAGCATTATAGCTGCATTTAATTTTTACATGACACCCTTCATGTCTGACATGACGCTTCTTTTATTCTACCATGATGCTTCTTAATTTTTTAAATGACACTTTCATTAGTTTTAAATGAGGCTCCTATGATTATTTCATGACGCTTCTACGATTTCTGCAGGACGCTTCAATGATTTTTACATGACGCCTCTATGATTTTTACATGACGCTACTATGATTTTCATATGACGCTTCTATGATTTTTTACATGACGCTTTTATGATTTTTTACATGACGCTTTTATGATTTTTACATGACGCTTCTATGATTGTTTACATGACGCTTCTATGATTTTTTACATGGCGCTTCTATGATTGTTTACAGGACGCTTCAATGATTTTTACATGACGCTTCTATGATTGTTTACATGATGCTTCTACGATTTTTATATGACGCTTCTATGATATTTTAAATGGCGCTTCTATGATTTTTTAATGACGCTTCTATGATTTTTTACATGACGCTTCTGTGATTGTTTACATGACTCTTCTATGATTGTTTACATGACGCTTCTATGATTGTTTACATGACGCTTCTATGATTGTTTACATGACGCTTCTATGATTGTTTACATGACGCTTCTATGATTGTTTACATGACGCTTCTATGATTGTTTACATGACGCTTCTATGATTGTTTACATGACGCTTCTAAGATTTTTTACATGACGCTTCTACGATTTTTTACATGACGCTTCTATGATTGTTTACATGACGCTTCTATGATTTTTTAAATGACGCTTCTATGATTTTTATATGACGCTTCTATGATTTTTTAAATGACGCTTCTATGATTGTTTACATGACGCTTCTATGATTTTTTACATGACTCTTCTATGATTTTTTAAATGACGCTTCTATTATTTTTTAATGACGCTTCTATGATTGTTTAAATGACGCTTCTATGATTGTTTACATGACGCTTCTATGATTGTTTACATGACGCTTCTATGATTGTTTACATGACGCTTCTATGATTGTTTACATGAGGCTTCTTTGATTGTTTACATGACGCTTCTAAGATTTTTTACATGACGCTTCTAAGATTTTTTACATGACGCTTCTATGATTGTTTACATGACGCTTCTATGATTTTTTAAATGACGCTTCTATGATTTTTATATGACGCTTCTATGATTTTTTACATGACGCTTCTATGATTGTTTACATGACGCTTCTACGATTTTTTAAATGACGCATCTATGATTTTTATATGACGCTTCTATGATTTTTTACATGACGCTTCTATGATTGTTTACATGACGCTTCTATGATTTTTTACATGACGCTTCTATGATTTTTAAATGATGCTTCTATGATTTTGTAAATGACGCTTCTATGATTGTTTACATGACGCTTCTATGATTTTTACATGACGCTTCTTTTTAAAAAGTCTTTTAGTTTTCCTGACGTTGAAAAGCTTTAATTAAAAAAATTATACTCTATGAAAATTCAAACCATCGTCACTGCATTTAGCAGTTCAGTTTGTTCACCTTTAGGCTAGCTCTCATCGTTTTGATAACATCAACTTTTGCACTTATATAACTCAACACTTTTAAATCCAAGCATAGAGTAAATCACACGAAGCAGTTATTACATAATCAGTTTCTCAGTCAGTCAGTATCAGTTAACAATATGGTTACGCAATTTAAATCAAGTCTGGTGCTACGCTTCCACACTGCATTTTCAATTCAAGTCGGAGTTACAATTCAGTTATGATGCAATCTATTTCAGAATCAGAATTCAACCAGTCAGTTTTTTCTCTAGCATTCTTACAATGCATTTCAAGTCAAAAAGTTTGCTTGACCTTTGCAAAAAAGCATGTTTTTCGAATATTTAATCGCTTTAGCATCGAGCAATTTCTTAGCCACGATGCATGTACCGTCACGGGAAAATTTCTGATCGAACAGCGCAAGTTCGAACAAAATCGGTCCAGCCATTTTTTCTCTAATCTATCACATATATATATATATATAGACATCACATTTTTAGTATATAGGACTAGCTAATTAGAGCTGGCTGCCAGCAGCCAGAATAATTTTTTTATTGCCCCCCTTTAAGTGGAGCGGAGTGAGTTTTCTTATCAGTTGGCTCTGGCGCAATCAATTAAAATTGGCAGTGAAGTTTCTGGCTGATAAAATTTGCATTGAAAAAGGCCATTTAAAACAGTTTTTCGAATATTTAATCCCTTAAGCATTGAAGCAGATACAAGAAATTTTAACTGTCTTCTTTCCAGACAATTTTGAATCTTTTGGCGAAAACGCGATGAAAATCGGTGAAGAATTGCTCGCTCTAGAGCGTTATGGACATTCAAGCAAGCATACAAACCTTAGAGATTTAGTATATTTAAGAAGAAGATATAACCCAATTAATTTGTAAGTCTGGAGAAATTTAAGGTGCTCTTGCAAAACTGCACCAAAAGGTAAGTGCACAACACAACGAAAGTAATCGATCGTCGCGAGCTGTGCATGTCGGAGCTGTCGAATCCTCTCAAATTCTCTGCACAATCCGGCCAGATTGTACGTTACATGTACATGTACATGTGCATGTACAGCTCAATTAAGCACATTTTAATCCAGTGCCTGTTCCACGAATTTTGCGAATTGTATTAACAAATCAGGCTGATACTGAAGAACGACTAAATAGCTTTTACATACCTTAGCCAAACATCTAAGTGGTTGGTTCAATTCAATGGTTAGCCTTCACCAGCAAATAATGGATCGAGCCCTAAAGTAAAAAAAATACGATATTCAATTCAGGTGCACAGAGCATTAGAAACATCTAAATAAAATAATATTGTGTAGCTTATATTTTAGATAATATATTCATTTTTAAAATTTGAATTAGTTAAAATTTCTTTTTTGTTAAACAGGTTTTGATGCCTTACTACTTTTAGCGCACTAATTTGACTTGCATGAAACAACCGCAATATATTGTTCCTCGCTCGACTTGACGACTTCTGGGTTCTCCGTCATCTCCGACACGGTTTAATTGATTTATATTTAGTCAAGTGTAGTGTGTAGTTAGAGCAAGCTGCCTAGAGCTGTTTCTAATTTAAATATGTCACATAGCCTAGGTAGGGACTCCAGTGAGATTTTGAAAGTTAAAAGTCTGACAGATTTTTTATGCTTATCTGATAGATCTTACTTTCTTGTTTGCAAAAAGTATTATATTATTAGATTTGGTAAAGGAATAAGAAAGTTGTGGCCATTTTAGTGACCATTTTTTGCGGATTCTCTTATGGGATATTTGCATTATGGGCTGTGATCATTTTTTCCAAAATATTTGTTTTTTTCGTGGTTGACCAGCAAGAACTTTCGTTTTGTATTACCAATTTTGCTGTTCTTGGTGTCATTTTTTTGCTTTTTTTCTTGCCTTGCTTGCTATGTACAAGGCAAGTCAGTGGTGTCCTTTCTTCTTAAGTTATTTTGCACTAAGTATAGGAAAAATGATAACTGTGTGTGGTCACGGGGGCAATACATATGCTTTTTAAAGCTACAATTTGATTTTATTGATAAATTATTATAAATTTATTATACTAAATTTAAAAAACATAATAAATTATATTTATTATATTATTATAAATTAAAATTAAATGTATCATAATAAATAATATATTATAAGTTTATTTATATTATTATAAATATTACAAATATATTATAAACTATTGATAACTGAGACATAAATTATATGTCTCATTATTGATAATGAGACATATTCATACTTATTTGGCACTGAATCACCTGAGTAACTCAGTAAGTCAATCAATATGTTACCATTCCAGCTGCCACTGGAGTAGACTACTGGAGTACTGACTGACTAAACAATACTATCTATGGCCACATCCTCCACACCCAAGACCAAGCCCAACCTTCGGCTTCGTGGCAGGTCCAGATCATCCATTCGCCCAGTCACCAATGGCCAGGTGATTACTCATCTCAAGTCCAGCAGCCAGGCCCATACAGGACTTGACAAGGCCCAGCCGATTCTGAAACTGGTTGGGCTACCTTCTCACTTGATGGAGTTTGTCTCTGACAATCTGAAGAAGGCACTCCTGAAAAGGATTAAGGATTTAGAGAGAGAAGCCCAAATTCTGCTGAAGAGTCACACTCGTGAGGCTGCGTCTGGTGATGGCATCTCGACATATGAGGCCCATTTGGCACGAGAATTCGAACCTCCAGCGGCATTGCAACAGCTGTTGAACCCAATGGCAATGCCGATTGTGCCTTTGTCAACATCACCAATGCCAATGGCCTCGAACTCACCGACTCCAGCAAGGCTTGACCAATCGAAGCAGTCTGGCATGAGTGTCTCTGTCGAAGAGAAGATCGGCATCGAGGCAGCCATTGTTGATCTGCGAGTTCACAAGGCCAAAGCCAAAGTTGCGCAGCTGAAGGCCGCCCTGGCCGAGCAGAAAGCTGAAGTCCGGCGACTGAGGGCTAAGCTAGCCAAGCGGCCTGAAATTCGCGTCTGGAATCAGCGTCTCAGACGGCTACAAGGCAGATACGACAAGCTGCGTGCTGAGCATGCCAAGCGGCAGGCCTTTGCATCATCTGCCAGCCGTAGGCGTGACCTGCGCTTGAGGCGTGCCAACAGCCGTAGCAAGTCAAGTCAGCTCGCCACTGAGAGAGTGAAGGAGCTCAGAGCCGATACCCGCAGTTTGCACGGCCTCATCTGTGAAGCAAACGAGAAGCTTCAACAGCAGAGTGTGGGCTCCATCATCACCAAGACATCACGTCCGAGTGGAGGACAGCAGTACACGAACCAGGTCATCAGCACCTGTATGCACTTGGTGCTGGACTGCCACGTCCCTGTGCAGCACGTCAAGCCAGCGATTCGACGCGTCCTCACGGACCTCGTTGGCATCGACGCCGGCAACTTGGCGCTTCCGTCGCGTTCGCAGGTCAGTGCTTTGAGCTACAGCCTTGGCAGCTGCCTAGCTAAGGCGAGCGCGATGGAGAAGCTGCTGCATCAGGGGGCAAAGGAGGACCGACCAATAACGATCTTGCATGATGCTACCAGCAAGAAGGGCCGACACTATGCCGCCTACCAGGTAAACTTGAGTAATGCATTTTCGTGCATATTGACAAATAATTGGACTTAAAGGAAGGAAATGAATTTAATAATTAATTATTATTATTAATATTCACAAAAAGAGAACTTTTAGTTAATAAGAATGAACTTTTATATTCACAATATGCTTTGTATTACATATGCACCATTCATAGGTTGACACTGGGGACAGCCGCCCGATGGCTGTTTCTCTTCGCGAGGTCGAGGGTGGCACCGCGAACATCTACGCCCGCGAACTGGACTACTCGGTGGAAGAGCTGGTCGATCTGTTTTGCTCGGTAGTTCTTGCCCACTCGAGCGACGAAGAGAGACGCCGCCTGAAGTGTAATCTACTGGCACGCGTCAACTTCCTAATGACTGACCGACACGTGGTCAACAAGTGCCTCAACGTACTGCTCAACGAGATGCGGCAGGAGCTGGCAACCCAGCAAGGCGTGAACCCACCTCCACCTGTGACTGCACTGTTCTGCGGCATGCATGTGATTGTAAATCTTGCTGCTGCCGCAGAAGCTGCGCTGCGCGAGTGGGAGACTTGCATGGCTGCAGAGGCCGTCGGATCTGCTGCCCTCCCTGGCTTCCGCCCGTCCCAAGCTGAATCTGGCACGCAGCGTCTAATCCGCACCGTCTGCAAGGCGTTCCATGCCCTGGGCAGTGAACAGTGTGGCGTTGCGATTCCGCTTCAAACGTATCTGGAGTCGAAGGGCGCACCGTCCCTTCGTTTGGACGACTTCCGTGGCAACCGCGCCTACATCACATTTCCCAACGGGGGAAACATTTTCTGGCAGCGAGACCGCCTGTCCGAGTTCCTGGCTGAGTACACCTGCAGCAACCGCCTGCTGATCGCAGTGCAGGCTGACTTGGCATCTGATTTGCTGCTGAGTGGCTGCCGTGCACTCGGAATTGCTGACGTTCTGCTAATCCGGCCACTGTGGGTGCTCCTGCGCTGCCGAGACGTGACCCTCACGGACATGAACGAACGCTATGAGCGCGCTTGCAATTGGCTGCGCCAGCTGTCATCGTCCGAGGGCGTTACTGTGGCCAGCAGCATGATTGGCCCATTTCCCGAACTGGCCCAGACGGTTCTCCGGGACATCCAGCTGCAGGACATCTGGGCGGCGCTGACGTCTGAGCTGACAGCCTTGGAGAACGAGATTGTCGGCCAGGCTCTGCAGGTAAATATGGGTTTTGAATTATGAATGCGCTGATTAGTCACAAAGTACAGTACAGTATCAATGAACATTAACGAATGTATAGATTGTAGCTTTTATACTTTAAAACACCACTTCAGATCATGGCGACACACATGCTTGTGTTGCTAGAGAGAGAGGTGCGTGACCACCTGCCTGGGGGCACTCTGCGGCAGCTCACGCCAGAAGTTGCCCAGCTTGTCTCATCTGCGCCTAAGGACAACGTAGCAGTCGAGCGAGGCTTCGGGATGCTGGATAAGTGCGTCGCAGACAGGCCCAACATGCGCCCTCTTGCGCGCGAGTCGCTTGTGCTCTTCGGCTATAACTGCACGTCCGAGTGGCTGGCCGACAAGACGGAGCGCGAGAAGGACCTCCTTCTTACCAGGGCACGGAAGCTGGTCCCTCAGCTCGAAAAGCGAGGGAAGGAGAGCGCCGACGCCTTGCGCAGCTGCCGCCAGGAGATTCTCCGCGCCAAGCTAGCTGAAAAGCAGCGCAAGAAGGACTCGAACGCCGAGAGCATCCGATCCATTCTCCGTGTCATCGAGGCCTACGGCGGACTCTGGCCAACCATCTCCAGGATGGACGCTGTGCTGCACCAACTAGCCCCTGACCAGCACGAGAAGGCCATCAAAGCACAGCTGCAACTGCACAAAGCGACCAGTACGTGTGGGCAGAAAAATGTGTCTGTTTGCTCACTGCTTAGCATGAAAATTATGTTTCATGTAATATTTTGTAGAGATCCACCTGCCCAAGGACAAGGCCAGCCTGCTCAACTTCTCCGCGGCTGGTGTCAAGCGCAGTGTGCCTCAACTGCGAAGCCAACTGCGTGAAGTTCTGCAGATAGTGGAACTACAGGACCAGCAAAAGGGTGCCGATGCGCCCACCGTGCCTCCGTCCGGCCTCCTGGATGCTCGCGAGCGCAAGGAGCGAGTCCGCACTGCCATTGCTGACAGGCTGCAGCGTCGTCAACGGATTCAAGATGCAGGAGCTGTGGCTGCTCAAGCTGGGCCTGGCCTTGGTGGACGAGGCGGCGGTCGCGGACGCGGACGAGGTCGAGGTCAAGGACGAGGTCGAGGTCAAGGACGAGGTCGAGGTCAAGGAGGAGGACGAGGTCAAGGAGGAGGACGAGGACGAGGACGAGGAAGAAGACACGAGGATGAGGGCGACGCCATTGACGAGACCACCAATCAGCGGACGCTGGCCAACCTCCCCGATCTGGTGAGCAGAAGAATCGAGATGAAGTTCTGCTTCACAGATGGGGAGGACTGGATACCAGGCCACGTCCTCCAGCGACTGCCATCAACCTGCCAGAGCAGGGACATTCTCAGCCAGGAGTTCAAGGTTGTGTTCGATGATTTTGAAGGGGAGTACACCTATGATCTCAACAAGGACTACCTGGCTGGCGAATTGAATGTTCTCTCTGATGACGATGACGATTATGATGATGATGATGACTAAGTGTATTCATTGTTTAACAAAGTTTTTCAAGCACAGCTTGGTCTGTTCACAAAACGTAGTTGCCTGAGATTCATATTATGTACTATCTCCCACACAGATTAGCACCTAGGCTAGTATTTGCATGTTAAGTCTTCAGAGTTTGCACCCAAAATAATCACTCATTATTACAATGAAGAATCTAGCTAACTCAGTAGCTGCATAAGTCAGAAGACATTCAAACAAAATGGCTGCTTTTCAATGCCATATAAAAAATCACCTACCTGCTTTTATTGCACAGGCATAAACCTATTGCAACAGTTCCACGGTACTCTGTACCATACATACCATACATTTTTGAGAGTTTGCATCGTTGACCAGACGAATGCCAGGGGTCGCTTGTTGGGATCACTATGCTGGGGTCTGATATCCAGCAGCTTTCCAACGGAAGCCTCTCATATGACCCCCATGTACAATGTGTACATAGAATAGAAGAGTACACATCTTGAAGACAGCAGTTGTAATGGTTATCATGGAAATGAATTTCAAGACAGTGTGTATTGACTTCATAGTGCAATTAACTTACAAAATACAGTTTAAAAATGTTCATTTTTCCTACTAATAAGGTGACGATGCAATTGCATTTGCACTGAAAGTCATAGTTACTCCTGCCGTTTACCTGAATCTCGCTGAAACATATTGATGCTCATATTTCTAAGTGCGCGGTCAGTTGTCAGAAGGAACTTTCATTCCTCACACTTGTCATGCAATTATGTATGAAAGTCAATATCAACTGTATTTGTGCGTCTCTTTTTTTCTCAAAAAAAATAAAAAATATATTTTAAATAGACATTTACTTTGATTTTACTATGATCTTTGAATCAACTTAGTAGCAATGCGCGACTAGGTAATCCCAAACGGTTTTCTGCATGTCCTTCCACTTGCAACAAAGAATAAAGAAATTTACATTTGAATTCCGTGCAGCAATCGGATGATACAAAGAAATCGAAGAAAAAAATTTGGACTACCCCTGTAGGCAACAGGGAATATTTTTTTCTTCTGAAATTTACATAAAATGATACTTAATTATGCCTAGATTGCTTTTATATTGATTATTTTTGTTTAAAACGGTCATTTCGTTATTAAAAATTAGACTTTCCAAAGTCACGATTTTTACCGTAAAATAGGCTTCATTTTGCATGGGAATGCAAAAATGATGAAACTTTAACTGTCCATAACTTTGTCTCTGATCGACTTTAGAAGCTGTTTGAGCACTCATTTTGAAGTACATTTATTGTGCTTTTTATTGTGTATTTCAGTTTTTACACAGTCATATTTTTTCTATCTTAGTTTTCTGTTTGAAGTAGGTGCTAAATGTACGTTTTTTCTAGTTTCAACCACGCTACTCGGAGCTCGCCGGAGTCTCTAGCCTAGGCCTATGCCTATCTCAGTGTATCTATAGGCCTATCTTATGCCATAGGCCAGGGGTCGGCAAACTTTTTCAACGTATGGGCCAGATGACTGCGGGCCAGAGAGAAGAGAGGGAATAGAGGAGAAAAAGGAAGAAGGGAGGAGAGAGAGGAGATAAGAGGATAGTGAAGACGAGAGGACAGGTAAGAGAAGCTGAGAAGGGAGGCATGGGGAGATGGAGAGGGAAGAGAGGAGGAAAGGGATAGGTCGATAGGAGAGGGGAGAGGTGGAGAGAGAGAGAAGAGAAGGAATAGGAGACCCCAAAGAAGTAGAGAGAGGAGAGAGAAAAGAAAAACCTTGAGTTGGCCAGATTGCTATTGTGAAGTTTCATTCATGGACCCAAGGGCCAGACATAGAGGTCTTTGTAGGCTGCATGTGGGTGGCCTGAGGGTAACAGTCTGCCAGTCCCTGCCATAGCCCACTTGGTGCTTATGCCTAATGGCCTACTATGCAGTTGAAGAAAGTAAATAGTAGGCCCCTATAAATACTGCTTTCATTTTGTTTTTATTTATTTTATTTTTAAGTTCTTAAAAAAGTTTTTTGTGATTTAGTTGTCTATTAATTTTTTTTAAAGTCCGGCAGCTCAAGTCTGAGAATATTCTTTTTGATCAAAATTTATCTAAGCCTACTGTAACAGAACTATATATAAAGATTTAAGACCATGCCATTTTTGTAACTTAGTAAGACAACAATTAACAAATGGAACATGTCTTTTTAACTTGAATTTAGTTCAATATATTGGGTTGGGGATTGTTTGGCTCATTGCTAAACAATCAATTTAGGACTTGATATTGGCTATCATTTTGTATATATAGTATTGATCCACTCGGTAGAATAACAAAGACAACTTTCTAGCTATTTGAGACTATGTGCCATTTAATTATGTCTTTTGATAATCATACATGCAGAACCTCCAAAATTCAGTTGGCCATGTGACTTAATTTTAACAAAAAATGCAACATAGTTTTTGGCCAAAAATGCAACTTACCTGTCAAAGAAACTAAAGCAAACTTAATACAATTTTGGGTAAATGGCAAGAATAACTATTACTGTCCTATTCAGGCTAAATGCCTTGTCATCTAATTAGTACTACATCTATATTCCTACTTGTAGGCATTTTTGCAACTTACCTTGGTTGGCCGCCAGATTGGCCAACTTGGCTGACTATTGCGCATGTATGATGATAATAAACTTTTTGCTTTAATATTTCCTAGAAGTAGAGGTCGGATGGGATTGAAATCTTCGGGCGGGATCGGGATCGGGAATAATTTTTTTCTCGGGATCGGGATTGGGATTCGGGAATTGGGATCAGGTCTTTTAGTGTATTGTCCATGTAAAGTTAAACAAAATTGAGAAAAGATTATCAAGATCAAGAAGTAAAACACAACGAAATTGATATGAAGTTTTGTAACCAACAAAGTAAATAATATAACGAGTATAAGTTGAAGCAAAATACCTTTAAGTAATCACTAATTCTATAAATTATTAATCGAAAGACCTGTTCCCGAATCTCGACTTTTTTAGGGTCGGGATTCTGGTCCCGTGGGAATTCAATTTTCCTCGGGATCCCGAGATTTTGGGATCGGGATCGGGATCCTGTCCGACCTCTACCTAGAAGTTCCTAATAGGTTGCAACTATGACATATAAGTTGCTAGTGGATAGAATAGTAGTCACATGACTGCTCTCAGCCAAAAGTGACTTACATGTGTGTATGTTACCAATAGAAATGGCCAGGTGAATCCCAAGGTTGCACATGTATGTTAAGTACATCACCTTGAGTTGTTGCATCATAGAACCTATTGCCAGAGATGAGATAATAGTAAAGAAAAATTTATTATCTATGATGGCATATGTTGATATTAGCATTGTTATTGTTCTAGTAACACAAATAATACTTTCTTTTTTATATGCATTTAGTCCTTGTTTCTTGATAATCTTGTTGACATATAGCTAGTTGATATCATATCTGTATACAATTTTGTACCAGGATAGACCTATATCTTGGAATATTCTCTAATATAAGAGAATTATTCTTTAATTCTCTTAAAATTCCATAAACAATTGATCTTTAGACACCAAACTCAAACAAAATATTGTGTAATTGGAGTGTTGCTCAGCCCAGGATGTTCTATTTTATATTGTACAACTAGTTTATATTATTGCTCTTTATTTAGAGACTGCATCTTAGATCTGACAGTGCAACTAAGAAAAAAAACTTAGGCATTATAGAAGACCTCTAGTATTTTTCAAAAACAGTTTAGGGAAAGTGTTTTGCAAAAGTTTGTTTATGGCAAAAACTAGGCCTAACCATGTCAAGATTGTTACTAATCACTTGGATACATTTGAGTACATACCTGAGTATTTTTTACTTATTTGGTAGCATTTTTATTCTATACTAATAGCATTATTATATGTCAGTCTAGAAAATGTCAATCTATTTTGGCATCAGTCAAATAGTCTGGTATATTTTAGTTGCTCAAAATGTGTGGGCGCCCTATGAGATAAAGTTTTTAGAATGATTCTTTTTATATTTCTTAGTAGTTGACTAAGTATTGAATTGCCCAGTCCTTAGACAAAACAAAAATTAGAGGGTCATAGTCTTCTCAATACTATATGTAATGACTCAGACTAGCTATTTAGTTTGGCGAGAGAAATGTACACTATACATGTATTTCCAAGACCCCTTTGATCTCCCTTGTATTATTACATATTAGTAGTATATATGGTATAATTTCCTTCTACTCAAAATATAAGTCTCAAACAATATCCAAGTCTTTAAGTATATGAAGTTAAAAGGTTGCAGAAAAGCTAGAGGATAAAAAGTTTCAAAAAGGTTAGTTGGCTCACTAGCCAGATTGTGCCTATTTATAATATTTTTAGTATTTAGTCAATTTTTATTTTGAGACACCATAACGATTTTAATAAATGAGCATTATAACAAAATTACAGATAAAAATTATTTTTATTTAATTTTTATGCATGTTTTTAATCTGAATATTATATAACATTAGCAAAATTAAACAAAATAGTTTAATATTATTATTGACAGTTAAGGATTAGGCCTACAGCAAACATCATTTGAGTAAACTAAAATTAGCACTCGCACAATGTCTAGTCTATTTTGTTAGATTAAGCAGTTGATTATGTTAGCTTCAGTAACTCTAAAAGAACTATATGCTTGTGTATGCTTTAATCTCAGATTTTTTATGTACTTTAATTTCAGTATATCTATTTTATTGAGATTGTCTTTAAAACTCCTATACTAGCTTGCGTTTTTATTTGCTCTTTTTCATTCCTGGTTGCCAGGCAGCAAAGCCGACTAATTCGGTCATCCCACTGCCCCGCGGTGGCCCTGTTGCCAGCAGGCTGCCTGCCCCCTCTGTCGCGCATAATCGGCGCTCCCTACTGGCGGCGCCAAATTCGGCTAGCGGCGCGTCGGCATCGGCGTCGCTTCAGATGACAGTCTCATCGCCGCCTGACGCCCTACGCCAGATGCTTGGCAATAACAGTAACAACTGCAGCAGCGGCTACCGCAATAGACTAAGCCAGCGTCAGCGAAAGGGCACATTCTGTGTTGAACCGCCTGCGCCGCCTACTGACGAGGATTTTAGCGAAATTCAGCGAGCTGTGTTTGCCGCCGATGATGCTGTTGGTAAGTGTTCAGTTCAATATAGTTTCGAGTTAGTTGGTCTTCTAAGTGTACGTTGTTTTCTCCGGCTTTACGTGGGTCTTCTGGTTGTACGTTGTTTTTCCAGCTTTACGTAGCTTTTCCCGGTTTACGTTGTTTTCCGGGTTTGAGTTGTTTTTCGCGTTTAATTTGTTTTCAGAGTTCTACCGCAAACCAAAATTTTCCCGTATCAATATCCGAGTAGATTTGTATCCGTAATCTTATAATTCATTTCTGGTAGCTTCCTATAACTTTTAATGACGTTAAATCCAGTAGAAACAGGCCCAGGGCCCCCTTGTAGCTGGCGGCATACATGTGCAACCTCCAAAATTCGGTCGGCCGTGCGACTTAGTTTTAAGAAAAAATGTGACAGTTTTTGGCCAAAAATGTGACTTACATGTAAAAGAAACCCTAAAGCAAACTTAATGCAACTTTGGGTAAATGGCAGGAGTAACTTTGACTGTCTTATTAAGGCAAAATGCCTCATTATCTACTTAGTGCTACTTGGGTATTTATTCGGGTGGGCATTTTTGCGACTTACATTGGTTGGCCGCCAAATCGGTCGGCCGACTCGGCCGACTGTTGCGCATGTATGGCTGGCGATGATGGCGTCCTTTTTTCTTTGATAAATGCTTTAAATGAACGGAGATTAAATCCAAAACAGGAAAGAAGACAGGAGTTTCAGAGAACAAAAGCATAGAAGTTACATGGCCAACTTCATACTATCAGCTCTGATCGTCACCAAAAAAGGTTCTCACCGCCCTCAGTTTGCTCAGTATGGCGCCCCTCAAGTGTATATTGTGGCGCCCCCAACCTTAAAGTTAAAATCCACCCCATCTCATTTTATATTTCTGAATATTTTAGCCTCTAAGTATTACTGAATACAGAAAAGTGCATACCTGTATGTGCTGTCTAATAACCTGGTAATCCGTAACTTACCGCAGCTGCGGCGAAGCTGTAGTTGTTTCTTTCCGGGTTTACGTATTTTTTCCGGGTTTACGTATTTTTTTCCGGGTTTACGTATTTTTTCCGGGTTTAAATTGTTATTTACCTCGACTCTAAACTGTTATTTGTTTTTTAAGCTTTGTTTCTTGCTAGCAGTATTTTCTCCATTAGATTTAAACATTTGTTTGGATGTTTTTATTTTCCGGGTTTGCATCTTATTAGTTCGTTATAATACAAATGGAATCCGTTTTACGTGTTTTACTACTGAGCTGTACCTCTGTAACTTCTAATTTAGAATATGAACAATTGTTTTCTTGAATTATCGGTACGTTTAATTTTAAAACGTACTACTGACTAGCAGTAATCAATTAAGAGACGAAATCCAACTAGAGAAAGAAAAAAAGCCGTTTAAATTATTTATGTGTGCAGAATTTGGCATACAGCTGTGCTGACAGTAAAGCTGCGCTATTTGCTATGCCATTGCTGCCCGCCTGATCTGATACAACAGTTGGGTAAGAGACTAAAACCTGGGGAAGTATTACAGGAGTATAAAAGAGAAAGATCTAGGGGTTGAGGGGTAGCTAATCCGCACCGTCACCTCCACCCACCCCTCACCGCCTGAGCAGGGTAGAGCACAGGGGCATTATCTGTGAGTCAGATATTGGTTGGTCAGGTTAAGCAAGTATATGAATGAATGACTGTCTAATCCTGCTAATCCTGTACGAAAAAAAGCGCCTAGTATGAACCAAAATTAATCTACATGCAATCTTAACAGTTGAAATGAATCGAAGGCCATCTTTGACAACGGTGAAACCGACGGCATCAACTACTGCGTCCAGGGTAGCCCCCGTATCTGCATTGAAAGTGCCTAGTAAAACCGGCGCTAAAACGGCAATTGGCGCCAAATCAGATAATGGCGCTAAAACGGCGATTGGCACCAAAACGGCAATCGGCGCCAGAACGGTAATTGGCGCCAAAACAAATAATGGCGCCAAAACGGCAATTGGCGCCAAAACAGATAATGGTGCTAAAACGGCGATTGGCGCCAAAACGGCAATCGGCGCCAGAACGGCAATTGGCGCCAAAACAGATAATGGCGGTAAAACGACGATTGGCTCCAAAACGGCAATTGGCGCCAAAGCAGATAATGGCGCTAAAACGACGATTGGCGCCAAAGATAATCCGTCTGGCGCTAAAACTGCGATTGGCGCTGACAAGCCTGCGACCAGCGCTAAGACTGTAAGCGGCGGCGCCAGAACTTCTACAGCCGATTTGGGCGCCAGTATCAGCAAGTCGTCTGTGTCCCAGGCTTCTTCCCGCAAGTCGTCTATTGCTTCTACCTCCAGTGAGTTTTGCTGCTCTTGTTGCTCAAAATCCTCAGTTGCTGGGCCTCCCAGAGTGTCAGTTGCTGGGCTATAATGCTTACTCACCCCATACAACGCAGCCCGCAGCTCAGTGGCTGACAGACAGGCCTCAAGCAAGCAGCAAGTCAGGAAGCATCAGACGGCAGCCTCTGCTACCAGTGACAGGACGCAGCGATCAACGCTGGCGTCTAGCATAGGAGCTTCAACATCGGGCCCAGTTAAGTCAAACAACGTCCCATCGAAGGCGCCAGCCACGAGTTCTAAACAAATAAATGGAAGCAGACGGGTAAGTCATACTCGTATGTCCTGAACTGTCTACTTAGAATTTTTTGTCAGTAGCTCGGTGCGAAAGTCTAATATCTCAAATTCAGAAATCTAATCTCTCAGATTCAGCAATCTAATCTCTCAGATTGACAAATCTAATCTCAGATTGACAAATCTAATCTCATATTGACAAATCTAATCTCATATTGACAAATCTAATCTCTCAGATTGATAAATCTTATCTCTCAGATTGATAAATCTAATCTCTCAGATTGATAGATCTAATCTCTCAGATTCAGAAATCTATATCCGTCTTCATCCTCACGCAGCCGTCTGTGAACGCGTCTTCATCGTCGACCGCAGCCAATCGACGGGATTCGCTGACGGCCTCTCTGGCTTCCGGCCGCAGCACGCCGTCTGCGGCCTCTGCAGCCTCGGCCTCGGCGCTGGCCGCCGCCGCTATTGAATCGGCCGCCGCAGCAGCCGCCGCCGAAGCTGAGAAAGAGGCCGCCTTGTTGGCCGCATCGGATGCGCGATCGGCTAGAGACGCCGCTCTTGCCGAGTGTCGCCGACTCGCCCTGACGGTTGAATCTCTCGCCGTTGTGTGCGGCTATGCTGCCAGAATCGACGGATTCAATGCGCCACTGTGGCGTCGGGCTGTTGAACACCTGCGGCGTCAGCTGGAAGCGCAGCGGTTGGAGTTGACTGAACGAGCCAAGTTGGAGATCGAGTCAGTTAGGACTGCGCATGCTGAGCAGGTGAGGCTTGGATTAGTGTGAGAAGTGAGATGGGCAGGTGAGAGGAGAGATGGGCAGGTGAGAGGAGAGATCGGCAGGTGAGAGGACAGATGGGCAGGTGAGAGGAGAGATGGGCAGGTGAGAGGAGAGATGGGCAGGTGAGAGGAGAGATGGGCAGGTGAGAGGAGAGATGGGCAGGTGAGAGGAGAGATCGGCAGGTGAGAGGAGAGATCGGCAGGTGAGAGGACAGATGGGCAGGTGAGAGGAGAGATGGGCAGGTGAGAGGAGAGATCGGCAGGTGAGAGGACAGATGGGCAGGTGAGAGGAGAGATCGGCAGGTGAGAGGACAGATGGGCAGGTGAGAGGAGAGATCGGCAGGTGAGAGGACAGATGGGCAGGTGAGAGGAGAGATCGGCAGGTGAGAGGACAGATGGGCAGGTGAGAGGAGAGATCGGCAGGTGAGAGGAGAGATCGGCAGGTGAGAGGAGAGATCGGCAGGTGAGAGGAGAGATCGGCAGGTGAGAGGAGAGATGGGCAGGTGAGAGGAGAGATGGGCAGGTGAGAGGACAGATGGGCAGGTGAGAGGAGAGATCGGCAGGTGAGAAGACAGATGGGCAGGTGAGAGGAGAGATCGGCAGGTGAGAGGACAGATGGGCAGGTGAGAGGAGAGATCGGCAGGTGAGAGGAGAGATGGGCAGGTGAGAGGAGAGATGGGCAGGTGAGAGTAGAGATGGGAAGGTGAGAGGTGATATGGGCAGGTGAGAGGAGAGATGGGCAGGTGAGACGATAGATAGGCAGGTTAGAATAGAGATGGGCAGGTGAGAGGAGAGATGGGCAGGTGAGAGTAGAGATGGGCAGGTGAGAGGTGATATGGGCAGGTGAGAGGAGAGATGGGCAGGTGAGTGTAGAGATGGGCAGGTGAGAGGAGAGAGGCAGGTGAGACAATAGATGAGCAGGTTAGAGTAGAGGTGGGCAGGTGAGAGTAGAGATGGGCAGGTGAGAGTAGAGATGGGCAGGTGAGAGGAGAGGTGGGCAGATGAGAGTAGAGATGGGCAGGTGAGAGGAGGTTTAAAATAAACGCATAATTTTGTACTTTTTAATTGCCTCACTCCGCAGTTGTCTGCCTTGGCCCAGCAGCATCAGACAACGCTGGATCAGCAGCAGGCTCTCCACAGCCAAGAATTGCAATCCATTGCCGAGCAGAATTCTAAAGCAATGCATGGTAAAAAAAAGTGTTCATATTGCTACTTTTCTCAGTAGCTGTATTAGCAAATATGCGAATACATTCTGATTAAATTTTCAGATTCCGAGCAGCGTCACGAGGTCAAACTAAGCGATCAGGCCAGCAAATTCGAGGCGGCTATTGCCGAACTGCAGTCCCAGCTGTCTATGACCCAGTTTGAGTCCGCCTCGCTCAAGGAGAAGGTCTACGCTTCCGATGCAAAAATTCTGGTAAGTTTTGCTGTTAGTGTATAAAAATTGCTTTGCAAAGTTTTTTTCGCTACATGTCGGCTGTGTGAAAAAATCAAGTTTTCGCCAATTAAATTATGCTTTATTAATTTTGTTTTATAATTTTCAGGAGATCACGGAAGAATTTCAACAGAAACTGTCTGCGAAGACTCAACCTACTGAATCGAAAGCTGTATCAACTGATTTGGAATTTCATTCGCTTAGTATGGAAGTTTGTGCCGAAGAATTGCAAGAATCTTATAGTGAGATTTTAGAATCTCACCCGGTGAAATCGGAATCTCACCCAGAGAAATTGGATTCTCATCTAGAGAAATCGGAATCTCACCAAGAAAAATCGGAGTCTCACCAAGAAAAATCGGAATCTCATCCTGAGAAATCTGAATCTCACCAAGACAAATCGGAATCTCACCCAGAGAAATCGGAATCTCATCCCGAGAAGTCGGAGTCTCACCAAGAAAAATCGGAATCTCATCCTGAGAAGTCGGAATCTCACCCAAAGAAATCGGAATCTCATCCTGAAAAGTCGGAATCTCAGACTAAGGATCCAGATTTCCCAATGCCCCTGTGTGAATCGATCGCTGAGACTCCGGAATCCTCTATCCAGTTGAGACACGGCGGCAGTGTCAGGAGCTCAGCCAGTTCAACCAATCAGCGCCAGTCTCAGGCCCGGGTTTCGTCTGTCCTCGACGGAGATGAGCGTCCAATCGCTCCTCTGGTGCAAATGCAGTCGCCATCGGGTTCTGCCGTCAGCGCTTTGCAAGCTGAAGTGGCCGAATTACAGGTGAAATATTTTAATTATTATCAATGACACTTGACTTTAAGTAGGGATTTCCCTTTCGGGGTTTTACCTACACCATGAAATTCCCATTCAGGGGTTTCCATACCACAATTTATTATCTATTCGGTATTTCCTGCCAAAATGGATTTCCTATTCGGAGGTTTCCCTGCAACAATAGATTTCCCGTTCGTGGTTTTCCCCGCGACAATGGATTTTTCCATTTAAGGGTTTCCACTACACGATAGATTTCCCGTTCAGGGTTTCCCTGACACAATGGATTTCCCATTTGGGGGTTTCCCCTACACTATAGATTTCCCGTTCGGGGTTTCCCTGACACAATGGATTTCCCATTTGGGGGTTTCCCCTACACTATAGATTTCCCGTTCGGGGTTTCCCTGACACAATGGATTTCCCACTGGATTTCCCAGCACTGTACTATAGCTTCATTTAATTTTTATATGACATTTCTTTCATGTCTGACATGACGCTTCTTTTGATTTTTACGTTACGCTTCTTTTATTCTTCCATGATGCTTCTTAATTTTTTAAATGACACACTTTCATTAGTTTTTATATGAGGCTTCTATAATTTTTTCATGACGCTTCTATGCTTGTTTACATGACGCTTGTATGATTTTTACATGACGCTTCTATGATTGTTTACATGACGCTTGTATGATTGTTTACATGACGCTTCTATGATTTTTTACATGACGCTTTTATGATTTTTACATGACGCTTCTATGATTTTTTACATGACGCTTCTATGATTTTTACATGACGCTTCTATGATTTTTACATGACGCTTCTATGATTTTTACATGACGCTTCTATGATTGTTTACATGACGCTTCTATGATTGTATACATGACGCTTCTATGATTGTTTACATGACGCTTCTATGATTGTATACATGACGCTTCTATGATTGTTTACATGACGCTTTTATGATTGTTTACATGACGCTTCTATGATTTTTACATGACGCTTCTATGATTTTTACATGACGCTTCTATGATTGTTTACATGACGCTTCTATGATTGTTTACATGACGCTTCTATGATTTTAACATGACGCTTCTATGATTTTTTTACATGACGCTTCTATGATTGTTTACATGACGCTTGTATGATTGTTTACATGACGCTTGTATGATTTTAACATGACGCTTCTATGATTGTTTACATTACGCTTCTATGATTTTTACATGACGCTTCTATGATTGTTTACATGACGCTTCTATGATTGTTTACATGACGCTTGTATGATTGTTTACATGACGCTTCCATAATTTTTTTTGTCTTGGCGTTAAAAGGCTTTAATTAAAAAAACTCTACTCTCTAAAAATTCGAACCATCGTCCCTGCATTTAGCAGTTTAGTCTGTTTACCTCTAGGCTAGCTCTCATGAATTTTAGTCATTACCCCTAAATAGAAAATATTCCCAAGACAGCAAGCATCCCCCCAGTAGCAAGCATCCCCTAATACTCCTAGCAAGCATCCACCCAGATAGCAAGCATCTGCAGATAGCAAGCATCTTGCAGATAGCAAGCATCTTGCAGATAGCAAGCATACCCCAAATAATGTAGAAGCATCCTTCCAGATAGCAAGCATCCTGCACATAGCAAGAATCCCTAAATAGCAAGCATCCCTGGATAGAAATAATCCTATACATGTAGCCAAGCTTATCAAGCGCAGTAATCCTTGGCTATCGAGTGCAGTAATCCTTGGTTTATTAATAGCAATAATCCATGGCTTATCGAGTGCAGTAATCCTTGGTTTATTAATAGCAATAATCCTTGGCTTATCGAGTGCAGTAATTCATGGTTTATTAATAGCAATAATCCTTGGCTTATCGAGTGCAGTAATCCTTGGTTTATTAATAGCAATAATCCATGCCTTATCGAGTGCAGTAATCCTTGGTTTATTAATAGCAATAATCCTTGGCTTATCGAGTGCAGTAATCCTTGGTTTGCCAAGTGCATAATCCTTGGTTTATTAATAGCAATAATCCTTGGTTTATCGAGTGCAGTAATCCTTGGTTTATTAATAGCAATAATCCTTGGCTTATCGAGTGCAGTAATCCTTGGTTTATTAATAGCAATAATCCATGGCTTATCGAGTGCAGTAATCCTTGGTTTGCCAAGAGCAATAGTCCTTGGCTTATCGAGTGCAGTAATCCTTGGTTTGCCAAGAGTAATAGTCCTTGGTTTATTGAGTGCAGTAATCCTTGGTTTATTAATAGCAATAGTCCTTGGTTTATTGAGTGCAGTAATCCTTGGTTTATTAATAGCAATAATCCTTGGCTTATCGAGTGCAGTAATCCTTGGTTTGCCAAGTGCATAATCCTTGGTTTATTAATAGCAATAATCCTTGGCTTATCGAGTGCAGTAATCCTTGGTTTATTAATAGCAATAATCCTTGGTTTATCGAGTGCATTAATCCTTGGTTTATTAATAGCAATAATCCTTGGCTTATCGAGTGCAGTAATCCTTGGTTTATTAATAGCAATAATCCTTGGCTTATCGAGTGCAGTAATCCTTGGTTTGCCAAGAGCAATAGTCCTTGGTTTTTTGAGTGCAGTAATCCTTGGTTTATTAATAGCAATAGTCCTTGGTTTATTGAGTGCAGTAATGCTTGGTTTATTAATAGCAATAATCCTTGGCTTATCGATTGCAGTAATCCTTGGTTTGCCAAGTGCATAATCCTAGGTTTATTAATAGCAATAATCCTTGGTTTATCGAGTGCAGTAATCCTTAGTTTATTAATAGCAATAATCCTTGGCTTATCGAGTGCAGTAATCCTTGGTTTATTAATAGCAATAATCCATGGCTTATCGAGTGCAGTAATCCTTGGTTTGCCAAGAGCAATAGTCCTTGGCTTATCGAGTGCAGTAATCCTTGGTTTGCCAAGAGCAATAGTCCTTGGTTTATTGAGTGCAGTAATCCTTGGTTTATTAATAGCAATAGTCCTTGGCTTATCGAGTGCAGTAATCCTTGGTTTATTAATAGCAATAATCCTTGGTTTATCGAGTGCAGTAATCCTTGGTTTATTAATAGCAATAATCCTTGGCTTATCGAGTGCAGTAATCCTTGGTTTATTAATAGCAATAATCCATGGCTTATGAGTGCAGTAATCCTTGGTTTATTAATAGCAATAATCCTTGGCTTATCGAGTGCAGTAATTCATGGTTTATTAATAGCAATAATCCTTGGCTTATCGAGTGCAGTAATCCTTGGTTTATTAATAGCAATAATCCATGGCTTATCGAGTGCAGTAATCCTTGGTTTGCCAAGAGCAATAATCCTTGGCTTATCGAGTGCAGTATTCCTTGGTTTGCCAAGAGCAATAATCCTTAGCTTATCGAGTGCAGTAATCTAAGTGTTTTTATTTAGTCCTTTAATAAAAGCTTTTAATAAAAAATTTTACACTACTACTTTTAAACTACTTAGATTCGAACCCAGGTCGCTGCATTAGCAGTCTGGTCTGCTCAGCTCTAGGCTAGCTCTCATCGAAGTTATCAGTGAATTTGTACCACTTATATAATTCAACACTCACACCAAGTCAGGTAGAGTAAAAAGTCACGCGAAGCAGTTATGACATAATCAATTTCTTAGGCAAGTCAGTACCAGTGTCTATGAAAGTTAACAATATGGTTACGTAATATAAATTCAGTACTGCACTATACTTTCACCCTCAAAGCTGTGACGCAATTCAATTGAGTGTCAAATTCAGCCAGTACACAGACGATAAATAAAGTGTATTGTGATGCAATCTATTTCAGAATCAGAATTCAACCAGTCAGATTTTTCTCTAGCATTCTTACAATGCATTTCAGGTCGAAAGAGCTGCTTGACCTTTGCAAAAAATCATGTTTTTCGAATATTTAATCCCTTTAACATTGAGCAATTTCTTAGCCAATATGCATGTACCGTCCCGGGAAAATTTCTGATCGAATGGTGCAAGTTTGAAGAAAATCGGTTGAGCCGTTCGGGAGAAAATCAATTACAAGCAAGCAACCAAGCATTTCATTTTTAGTATATTAGACTAGCAATCTACGCCCCCCGTTGGGGAGCCAAAGAAATGCAATACACGTTTTTTTAATAAGCTACATGTATCCTTGAAATCTTAAAAAACCTCCTGTCAAACCTTGTAAGCCTTGACATGTCAGTAATCCCCCCCCCACAAGCTTTAACATATCAACTTCCCCCCTTGACATCTCAGCAATGCCCCCAATAAGCCTTGGAAATCTAAAAATATCTGTCAACCTTCTAACCCTAACGCTAGCCTAACCCTAACCCTAACCCTAACCCTAACCCAACCCTAAAGCATTGAAATTTCAGTAATTCTCTCTAAGAGTCATTATAGCACTACTACAGTATTATAGCGAATCCCTGTAAGCCTCGACATCGTAGGGATTCCCAAATGAATATCTTAACTTCGACATGAAGCTTCTTTTATTTTTTACATTACGCTTTTTTTATCAGCGATCCCTCCCCTGAGGAGGCATCAAATAATGTAATAAAAAGTTTTCAATAAACTACATGTAGCTTCTGACTTTAGCCTTGATATCTTATTTATACCCCCGTGAGCCTTGACATCTAAGCTATTCCCCCGTAAGCCTTGACATGTCAGCGATGGCCCCATAAACCTTGAAATCTAAAAAATCCCCTGTTAACCTTGAAACCCGCTAAAATCTAACCCTCGACCCACACCTGACCTAAACCTAACTTTAACCCAACCTAAAGCCTTGAAATCTCAGAAATTCTTCTCCCCTAAGCCTTGACATTTTAGTGATTCCTTCTTTAAGAATCACAGCACTATAACGATTTCCACCAAGCTTTGACATCGTTGCGATTCCCAAATAAATCTTTTAACTTTGACATGACTTTTATTTTATGTATACATAGTGCTACTTTTATTTTTTACATGACTCTTCTTCTATCAGCGCCCCCCGTGTCGAGCCAACAAATAATGCAATAAAAAAATTGAGTAAAGTACATGAACTTTGAAGTAGCTTCTGACTTTTGCTTTGACATCTCAGAAACCCCCCCCCGTAATCTCAGTTATTCTCTGAGACCCTTTACGTCTCAGTTTTTCTCCCCAGCACAGCATTATAGCTGCATTTAATTTTTACATGACACCCTTCATGTCTGACATGACGCTTCTTTTATTCTACCATGATGCTTCTTAATTTTTTAAATGACACTTTCATTAGTTTTAAATGAGGCTCCTATGATTATTTCATGACGCTTCTACGATTTCTGCAGGACGCTTCAATGATTTTTACATGACGCCTCTATGATTTTTACATGACGCTACTATGATTTTCATATGACGCTTCTATGATTTTTTACATGACGCTTTTATGATTTTTTACATGACGCTTTTATGATTTTTACATGACGCTTCTATGATTGTTTACATGACGCTTCTATGATTTTTTACATGGCGCTTCTATGATTGTTTACATGACGCTTCTATGATTTTTACATGACGCTTCTATGATTGTTTACATGACGCTTCTACGATTTTTATATGACGCTTCTATGATTTTTTAAATGGCGCTTCTATGATTTTTTAATGACGCTTCTATGATTTTTTACATGACGCTTCTGTGATTGTTTACATGACTCTTCTATGATTGTTTACATGACGCTTCTATGATTGTTTACATGACGCTTCTATGATTGTTTACATGACGCTTCTATGATTGTTTACATGACGCTTCTATGATTGTTTACATGACGCTTCTATGATTGTTTACATGACGCTTCTATGATTGTTTACATGACGCTTCTAAGATTTTTTACATGACGCTTCTACGATTTTTTACATGACGCTTCTATGATTGTTTACATGACGCTTCTATGATTTTTTAAATGACGCTTCTATGATTTTTATATGACGCTTCTATGATTTTTTAAATGACGCTTCTATGATTGTTTACATGACGCTTCTATGATTTTTTACATGACTCTTCTATGATTTTTTAAATGACGCTTCTATTATTTTTTAATGACGCTTCTATGATTGTTTAAATGACGCTTCTATGATTGTTTACATGACGCTTCTATGATTGTTTACATGACGCTTCTATGATTGTTTACATGACGCTTCTATGATTGTTTACATGAGGCTTCTTTGATTGTTTACATGACGCTTCTAAGATTTTTTACATGACGCTTCTAAGATTTTTTACATGACGCTTCTATGATTGTTTACATGACGCTTCTATGATTTTTTAAATGACGCTTCTATGATTTTTATATGACGCTTCTATGATTTTTTACATGACGCTTCTATGATTGTTTACATGACGCTTCTACGATTTTTTAAATGACGCATCTATGATTTTTATATGACGCTTCTATGATTTTTTACATGACGCTTCTATGATTGTTTACATGACGCTTCTATGATTTTTTACATGACGCTTCTATGATTTTTAAATGATGCTTCTATGATTTTGTAAATGACGCTTCTATGATTGTTTACATGACGCTTCTATGATTTTTACATGACGCTTCTTTTTAAAAAGTCTTTTAGTTTTCCTGACGTTGAAAAGCTTTAATTAAAAAAATTATACTCTATGAAAATTCAAACCATCGTCACTGCATTTAGCAGTTCAGTTTGTTCACCTTTAGGCTAGCTCTCATCGTTTTGATAACATCAACTTTTGCACTTATATAACTCAACACTTTTAAATCCAAGCATAGAGTAAATCACACGAAGCAGTTATTACATAATCAGTTTCTCAGTCAGTCAGTATCAGTTAACAATATGGTTACGCAATTTAAATCAAGTCTGGTGCTACGCTTCCACACTGCATTTTCAATTCAAGTCGGAGTTACAATTCAGTTATGATGCAATCTATTTCAGAATCAGAATTCAACCAGTCAGTTTTTTCTCTAGCATTCTTACAATGCATTTCAAGTCAAAAAGTTTGCTTGACCTTTGCAAAAAAGCATGTTTTTCGAATATTTAATCGCTTTAGCATCGAGCAATTTCTTAGCCACGATGCATGTACCGTCACGGGAAAATTTCTGATCGAACAGCGCAAGTTCGAACAAAATCGGTCCAGCCATTTTTTCTCTAATCTATCACATATATATATATATATAGACATCACATTTTTAGTATATAGGACTAGCTAATTAGAGCTGGCTGCCAGCAGCCAGAATAATTTTTTTATTGCCCCCCTTTAAGTGGAGCGGAGTGAGTTTTCTTATCAGTTGGCTCTGGCGCAATCAATTAAAATTGGCAGTGAAGTTTCTGGCTGATAAAATTTGCATTGAAAAAGGCCATTTAAAACAGTTTTTCGAATATTTAATCCCTTAAGCATTGAAGCAGATACAAGAAATTTTAACTGTCTTCTTTCCAGACAATTTTGAATCTTTTGGCGAAAACGCGATGAAAATCGGTGAAGAATTGCTCGCTCTAGAGCGTTATGGACATTCAAGCAAGCATACAAACCTTAGAGATTTAGTATATTTAAGAAGAAGATATAACCCAATTAATTTGTAAGTCTGGAGAAATTTAAGGTGCTCTTGCAAAACTGCACCAAAAGGTAAGTGCACAACACAACGAAAGTAATCGATCGTCGCGAGCTGTGCATGTCGGAGCTGTCGAATCCTCTCAAATTCTCTGCACAATCCGGCCAGATTGTACGTTACATGTACATGTACATGTGCATGTACAGCTCAATTAAGCACATTTTAATCCAGTGCCTGTTCCACGAATTTTGCGAATTGTATTAACAAATCAGGCTGATACTGAAGAACGACTAAATAGCTTTTACATACCTTAGCCAAACATCTAAGTGGTTGGTTCAATTCAATGGTTAGCCTTCACCAGCAAATAATGGATCGAGCCCTAAAGTAAAAAAAATACGATATTCAATTCAGGTGCACAGAGCATTAGAAACATCTAAATAAAATAATATTGTGTAGCTTATATTTTAGATAATATATTCATTTTTAAAATTTGAATTAGTTAAAATTTCTTTTTTGTTAAACAGGTTTTGATGCCTTACTACTTTTAGCGCACTAATTTGACTTGCATGAAACAACCGCAATATATTGTTCCTCGCTCGACTTGACGACTTCTGGGTTCTCCGTCATCTCCGACACGGTTTAATTGATTTATATTTAGTCAAGTGTAGTGTGTAGTTAGAGCAAGCTGCCTAGAGCTGTTTCTAATTTAAATATGTCACATAGCCTAGGCCTATGCCTATCTCAGTGTATCTATAGGCCTATCTTATGCCATAGGCCAGGGGTCGGCAAACTTTTTCAACGTATGGGCCAGATGACTGCGGGCCAGAGAGAAGAGAGGGAATAGAGGAGAAAAAGGAAGAAGGGAGGAGAGAGAGGAGATAAGAGGATAGTGAAGACGAGAGGACAGGTAAGAGAAGCTGAGAAGGGAGGCATGGGGAGATGGAGAGGGAAGAGAGGAGGAAAGGGATAGGTCGATAGGAGAGGGGAGAGGTGGAGAGAGAGAGAAGAGAAGGAATAGGAGACCCCAAAGAAGTAGAGAGAGGAGAGAGAAAAGAAAAACCTTGAGTTGGCCAGATTGCTATTGTGAAGTTTCATTCATGGACCCAAGGGCCAGACATAGAGGTCTTTGTAGGCTGCATGTGGGTGGCCTGAGGGTAACAGTCTGCCAGTCCCTGCCATAGCCCACTTGGTGCTTATGCCTAATGGCCTACTATGCAGTTGAAGAAAGTAAATAGTAGGCCCCTATAAATACTGCTTTCATTTTGTTTTTATTTATTTTATTTTTAAGTTCTTAAAAAAGTTTTTTGTGATTTAGTTGTCTATTAATTTTTTTTAAAGTCCGGCAGCTCAAGTCTGAGAATATTCTTTTTGATCAAAATTTATCTAAGCCTACTGTAACAGAACTATATATAAAGATTTAAGACCATGCCATTTTTGTAACTTAGTAAGACAACAATTAACAAATGGAACATGTCTTTTTAACTTGAATTTAGTTCAATATATTGGGTTGGGGATTGTTTGGCTCATTGCTAAACAATCAATTTAGGACTTGATATTGGCTATCATTTTGTATATATAGTATTGATCCACTCGGTAGAATAACAAAGACAACTTTCTAGCTATTTGAGACTATGTGCCATTTAATTATGTCTTTTGATAATCATACATGCAGAACCTCCAAAATTCAGTTGGCCATGTGACTTAATTTTAACAAAAAATGCAACATAGTTTTTGGCCAAAAATGCAACTTACCTGTCAAAGAAACTAAAGCAAACTTAATACAATTTTGGGTAAATGGCAAGAATAACTATTACTGTCCTATTCAGGCTAAATGCCTTGTCATCTAATTAGTACTACATCTATATTCCTACTTGTAGGCATTTTTGCAACTTACCTTGGTTGGCCGCCAGATTGGCCAACTTGGCTGACTATTGCGCATGTATGATGATAATAAACTTTTTGCTTTAATATTTCCTAGAAGTAGAGGTCGGATGGGATTGAAATCTTCGGGCGGGATCGGGATCGGGAATAATTTTTTTCTCGGGATCGGGATTGGGATTCGGGAATTGGGATCAGGTCTTTTAGTGTATTGTCCATGTAAAGTTAAACAAAATTGAGAAAAGATTATCAAGATCAAGAAGTAAAACACAACGAAATTGATATGAAGTTTTGTAACCAACAAAGTAAATAATATAACGAGTATAAGTTGAAGCAAAATACCTTTAAGTAATCACTAATTCTATAAATTATTAATCGAAAGACCTGTTCCCGAATCTCGACTTTTTTAGGGTCGGGATTCTGGTCCCGTGGGAATTCAATTTTCCTCGGGATCCCGAGATTTTGGGATCGGGATCGGGATCCTGTCCGACCTCTACCTAGAAGTTCCTAATAGGTTGCAACTATGACATATAAGTTGCTAGTGGATAGAATAGTAGTCACATGACTGCTCTCAGCCAAAAGTGACTTACATGTGTGTATGTTACCAATAGAAATGGCCAGGTGAATCCCAAGGTTGCACATGTATGTTAAGTACATCACCTTGAGTTGTTGCATCATAGAACCTATTGCCAGAGATGAGATAATAGTAAAGAAAAATTTATTATCTATGATGGCATATGTTGATATTAGCATTGTTATTGTTCTAGTAACACAAATAATACTTTCTTTTTTATATGCATTTAGTCCTTGTTTCTTGATAATCTTGTTGACATATAGCTAGTTGATATCATATCTGTATACAATTTTGTACCAGGATAGACCTATATCTTGGAATATTCTCTAATATAAGAGAATTATTCTTTAATTCTCTTAAAATTCCATAAACAATTGATCTTTAGACACCAAACTCAAACAAAATATTGTGTAATTGGAGTGTTGCTCAGCCCAGGATGTTCTATTTTATATTGTACAACTAGTTTATATTATTGCTCTTTATTTAGAGACTGCATCTTAGATCTGACAGTGCAACTAAGAAAAAAAACTTAGGCATTATAGAAGACCTCTAGTATTTTTCAAAAACAGTTTAGGGAAAGTGTTTTGCAAAAGTTTGTTTATGGCAAAAACTAGGCCTAACCATGTCAAGATTGTTACTAATCACTTGGATACATTTGAGTACATACCTGAGTATTTTTTACTTATTTGGTAGCATTTTTATTCTATACTAATAGCATTATTATATGTCAGTCTAGAAAATGTCAATCTATTTTGGCATCAGTCAAATAGTCTGGTATATTTTAGTTGCTCAAAATGTGTGGGCGCCCTATGAGATAAAGTTTTTAGAATGATTCTTTTTATATTTCTTAGTAGTTGACTAAGTATTGAATTGCCCAGTCCTTAGACAAAACAAAAATTAGAGGGTCATAGTCTTCTCAATACTATATGTAATGACTCAGACTAGCTATTTAGTTTGGCGAGAGAAATGTACACTATACATGTATTTCCAAGACCCCTTTGATCTCCCTTGTATTATTACATATTAGTAGTATATATGGTATAATTTCCTTCTACTCAAAATATAAGTCTCAAACAATATCCAAGTCTTTAAGTATATGAAGTTAAAAGGTTGCAGAAAAGCTAGAGGATAAAAAGTTTCAAAAAGGTTAGTTGGCTCACTAGCCAGATTGTGCCTATTTATAATATTTTTAGTATTTAGTCAATTTTTATTTTGAGACACCATAACGATTTTAATAAATGAGCATTATAACAAAATTACAGATAAAAATTATTTTTATTTAATTTTTATGCATGTTTTTAATCTGAATATTATATAACATTAGCAAAATTAAACAAAATAGTTTAATATTATTATTGACAGTTAAGGATTAGGCCTACAGCAAACATCATTTGAGTAAACTAAAATTAGCACTCGCACAATGTCTAGTCTATTTTGTTAGATTAAGCAGTTGATTATGTTAGCTTCAGTAACTCTAAAAGAACTATATGCTTGTGTATGCTTTAATCTCAGATTTTTTATGTACTTTAATTTCAGTATATCTATTTTATTGAGATTGTCTTTAAAACTCCTATACTAGCTTGCGTTTTTATTTGCTCTTTTTCATTCCTGGTTGCCAGGCAGCAAAGCCGACTAATTCGGTCATCCCACTGCCCCGCGGTGGCCCTGTTGCCAGCAGGCTGCCTGCCCCCTCTGTCGCGCATAATCGGCGCTCCCTACTGGCGGCGCCAAATTCGGCTAGCGGCGCGTCGGCATCGGCGTCGCTTCAGATGACAGTCTCATCGCCGCCTGACGCCCTACGCCAGATGCTTGGCAATAACAGTAACAACTGCAGCAGCGGCTACCGCAATAGACTAAGCCAGCGTCAGCGAAAGGGCACATTCTGTGTTGAACCGCCTGCGCCGCCTACTGACGAGGATTTTAGCGAAATTCAGCGAGCTGTGTTTGCCGCCGATGATGCTGTTGGTAAGTGTTCAGTTCAATATAGTTTCGAGTTAGTTGGTCTTCTAAGTGTACGTTGTTTTCTCCGGCTTTACGTGGGTCTTCTGGTTGTACGTTGTTTTTCCAGCTTTACGTAGCTTTTCCCGGTTTACGTTGTTTTCCGGGTTTGAGTTGTTTTTCGCGTTTAATTTGTTTTCAGAGTTCTACCGCAAACCAAAATTTTCCCGTATCAATATCCGAGTAGATTTGTATCCGTAATCTTATAATTCATTTCTGGTAGCTTCCTATAACTTTTAATGACGTTAAATCCAGTAGAAACAGGCCCAGGGCCCCCTTGTAGCTGGCGGCATACATGTGCAACCTCCAAAATTCGGTCGGCCGTGCGACTTAGTTTTAAGAAAAAATGTGACAGTTTTTGGCCAAAAATGTGACTTACATGTAAAAGAAACCCTAAAGCAAACTTAATGCAACTTTGGGTAAATGGCAGGAGTAACTTTGACTGTCTTATTAAGGCAAAATGCCTCATTATCTACTTAGTGCTACTTGGGTATTTATTCGGGTGGGCATTTTTGCGACTTACATTGGTTGGCCGCCAAATCGGTCGGCCGACTCGGCCGACTGTTGCGCATGTATGGCTGGCGATGATGGCGTCCTTTTTTCTTTGATAAATGCTTTAAATGAACGGAGATTAAATCCAAAACAGGAAAGAAGACAGGAGTTTCAGAGAACAAAAGCATAGAAGTTACATGGCCAACTTCATACTATCAGCTCTGATCGTCACCAAAAAAGGTTCTCACCGCCCTCAGTTTGCTCAGTATGGCGCCCCTCAAGTGTATATTGTGGCGCCCCCAACCTTAAAGTTAAAATCCACCCCATCTCATTTTATATTTCTGAATATTTTAGCCTCTAAGTATTACTGAATACAGAAAAGTGCATACCTGTATGTGCTGTCTAATAACCTGGTAATCCGTAACTTACCGCAGCTGCGGCGAAGCTGTAGTTGTTTCTTTCCGGGTTTACGTATTTTTTCCGGGTTTACGTATTTTTTTCCGGGTTTACGTATTTTTTCCGGGTTTAAATTGTTATTTACCTCGACTCTAAACTGTTATTTGTTTTTTAAGCTTTGTTTCTTGCTAGCAGTATTTTCTCCATTAGATTTAAACATTTGTTTGGATGTTTTTATTTTCCGGGTTTGCATCTTATTAGTTCGTTATAATACAAATGGAATCCGTTTTACGTGTTTTACTACTGAGCTGTACCTCTGTAACTTCTAATTTAGAATATGAACAATTGTTTTCTTGAATTATCGGTACGTTTAATTTTAAAACGTACTACTGACTAGCAGTAATCAATTAAGAGACGAAATCCAACTAGAGAAAGAAAAAAAGCCGTTTAAATTATTTATGTGTGCAGAATTTGGCATACAGCTGTGCTGACAGTAAAGCTGCGCTATTTGCTATGCCATTGCTGCCCGCCTGATCTGATACAACAGTTGGGTAAGAGACTAAAACCTGGGGAAGTATTACAGGAGTATAAAAGAGAAAGATCTAGGGGTTGAGGGGTAGCTAATCCGCACCGTCACCTCCACCCACCCCTCACCGCCTGAGCAGGGTAGAGCACAGGGGCATTATCTGTGAGTCAGATATTGGTTGGTCAGGTTAAGCAAGTATATGAATGAATGACTGTCTAATCCTGCTAATCCTGTACGAAAAAAAGCGCCTAGTATGAACCAAAATTAATCTACATGCAATCTTAACAGTTGAAATGAATCGAAGGCCATCTTTGACAACGGTGAAACCGACGGCATCAACTACTGCGTCCAGGGTAGCCCCCGTATCTGCATTGAAAGTGCCTAGTAAAACCGGCGCTAAAACGGCAATTGGCGCCAAATCAGATAATGGCGCTAAAACGGCGATTGGCACCAAAACGGCAATCGGCGCCAGAACGGTAATTGGCGCCAAAACAAATAATGGCGCCAAAACGGCAATTGGCGCCAAAACAGATAATGGTGCTAAAACGGCGATTGGCGCCAAAACGGCAATCGGCGCCAGAACGGCAATTGGCGCCAAAACAGATAATGGCGGTAAAACGACGATTGGCTCCAAAACGGCAATTGGCGCCAAAGCAGATAATGGCGCTAAAACGACGATTGGCGCCAAAGATAATCCGTCTGGCGCTAAAACTGCGATTGGCGCTGACAAGCCTGCGACCAGCGCTAAGACTGTAAGCGGCGGCGCCAGAACTTCTACAGCCGATTTGGGCGCCAGTATCAGCAAGTCGTCTGTGTCCCAGGCTTCTTCCCGCAAGTCGTCTATTGCTTCTACCTCCAGTGAGTTTTGCTGCTCTTGTTGCTCAAAATCCTCAGTTGCTGGGCCTCCCAGAGTGTCAGTTGCTGGGCTATAATGCTTACTCACCCCATACAACGCAGCCCGCAGCTCAGTGGCTGACAGACAGGCCTCAAGCAAGCAGCAAGTCAGGAAGCATCAGACGGCAGCCTCTGCTACCAGTGACAGGACGCAGCGATCAACGCTGGCGTCTAGCATAGGAGCTTCAACATCGGGCCCAGTTAAGTCAAACAACGTCCCATCGAAGGCGCCAGCCACGAGTTCTAAACAAATAAATGGAAGCAGACGGGTAAGTCATACTCGTATGTCCTGAACTGTCTACTTAGAATTTTTTGTCAGTAGCTCGGTGCGAAAGTCTAATATCTCAAATTCAGAAATCTAATCTCTCAGATTCAGCAATCTAATCTCTCAGATTGACAAATCTAATCTCAGATTGACAAATCTAATCTCATATTGACAAATCTAATCTCATATTGACAAATCTAATCTCTCAGATTGATAAATCTTATCTCTCAGATTGATAAATCTAATCTCTCAGATTGATAGATCTAATCTCTCAGATTCAGAAATCTATATCCGTCTTCATCCTCACGCAGCCGTCTGTGAACGCGTCTTCATCGTCGACCGCAGCCAATCGACGGGATTCGCTGACGGCCTCTCTGGCTTCCGGCCGCAGCACGCCGTCTGCGGCCTCTGCAGCCTCGGCCTCGGCGCTGGCCGCCGCCGCTATTGAATCGGCCGCCGCAGCAGCCGCCGCCGAAGCTGAGAAAGAGGCCGCCTTGTTGGCCGCATCGGATGCGCGATCGGCTAGAGACGCCGCTCTTGCCGAGTGTCGCCGACTCGCCCTGACGGTTGAATCTCTCGCCGTTGTGTGCGGCTATGCTGCCAGAATCGACGGATTCAATGCGCCACTGTGGCGTCGGGCTGTTGAACACCTGCGGCGTCAGCTGGAAGCGCAGCGGTTGGAGTTGACTGAACGAGCCAAGTTGGAGATCGAGTCAGTTAGGACTGCGCATGCTGAGCAGGTGAGGCTTGGATTAGTGTGAGAAGTGAGATGGGCAGGTGAGAGGAGAGATGGGCAGGTGAGAGGAGAGATCGGCAGGTGAGAGGACAGATGGGCAGGTGAGAGGAGAGATGGGCAGGTGAGAGGAGAGATGGGCAGGTGAGAGGAGAGATGGGCAGGTGAGAGGAGAGATGGGCAGGTGAGAGGAGAGATCGGCAGGTGAGAGGAGAGATCGGCAGGTGAGAGGACAGATGGGCAGGTGAGAGGAGAGATGGGCAGGTGAGAGGAGAGATCGGCAGGTGAGAGGACAGATGGGCAGGTGAGAGGAGAGATCGGCAGGTGAGAGGACAGATGGGCAGGTGAGAGGAGAGATCGGCAGGTGAGAGGACAGATGGGCAGGTGAGAGGAGAGATCGGCAGGTGAGAGGACAGATGGGCAGGTGAGAGGAGAGATCGGCAGGTGAGAGGAGAGATCGGCAGGTGAGAGGAGAGATCGGCAGGTGAGAGGAGAGATCGGCAGGTGAGAGGAGAGATGGGCAGGTGAGAGGAGAGATGGGCAGGTGAGAGGACAGATGGGCAGGTGAGAGGAGAGATCGGCAGGTGAGAAGACAGATGGGCAGGTGAGAGGAGAGATCGGCAGGTGAGAGGACAGATGGGCAGGTGAGAGGAGAGATCGGCAGGTGAGAGGAGAGATGGGCAGGTGAGAGGAGAGATGGGCAGGTGAGAGTAGAGATGGGAAGGTGAGAGGTGATATGGGCAGGTGAGAGGAGAGATGGGCAGGTGAGACGATAGATAGGCAGGTTAGAATAGAGATGGGCAGGTGAGAGGAGAGATGGGCAGGTGAGAGTAGAGATGGGCAGGTGAGAGGTGATATGGGCAGGTGAGAGGAGAGATGGGCAGGTGAGTGTAGAGATGGGCAGGTGAGAGGAGAGAGGCAGGTGAGACAATAGATGAGCAGGTTAGAGTAGAGGTGGGCAGGTGAGAGTAGAGATGGGCAGGTGAGAGTAGAGATGGGCAGGTGAGAGGAGAGGTGGGCAGATGAGAGTAGAGATGGGCAGGTGAGAGGAGGTTTAAAATAAACGCATAATTTTGTACTTTTTAATTGCCTCACTCCGCAGTTGTCTGCCTTGGCCCAGCAGCATCAGACAACGCTGGATCAGCAGCAGGCTCTCCACAGCCAAGAATTGCAATCCATTGCCGAGCAGAATTCTAAAGCAATGCATGGTAAAAAAAAGTGTTCATATTGCTACTTTTCTCAGTAGCTGTATTAGCAAATATGCGAATACATTCTGATTAAATTTTCAGATTCCGAGCAGCGTCACGAGGTCAAACTAAGCGATCAGGCCAGCAAATTCGAGGCGGCTATTGCCGAACTGCAGTCCCAGCTGTCTATGACCCAGTTTGAGTCCGCCTCGCTCAAGGAGAAGGTCTACGCTTCCGATGCAAAAATTCTGGTAAGTTTTGCTGTTAGTGTATAAAAATTGCTTTGCAAAGTTTTTTTCGCTACATGTCGGCTGTGTGAAAAAATCAAGTTTTCGCCAATTAAATTATGCTTTATTAATTTTGTTTTATAATTTTCAGGAGATCACGGAAGAATTTCAACAGAAACTGTCTGCGAAGACTCAACCTACTGAATCGAAAGCTGTATCAACTGATTTGGAATTTCATTCGCTTAGTATGGAAGTTTGTGCCGAAGAATTGCAAGAATCTTATAGTGAGATTTTAGAATCTCACCCGGTGAAATCGGAATCTCACCCAGAGAAATTGGATTCTCATCTAGAGAAATCGGAATCTCACCAAGAAAAATCGGAGTCTCACCAAGAAAAATCGGAATCTCATCCTGAGAAATCTGAATCTCACCAAGACAAATCGGAATCTCACCCAGAGAAATCGGAATCTCATCCCGAGAAGTCGGAGTCTCACCAAGAAAAATCGGAATCTCATCCTGAGAAGTCGGAATCTCACCCAAAGAAATCGGAATCTCATCCTGAAAAGTCGGAATCTCAGACTAAGGATCCAGATTTCCCAATGCCCCTGTGTGAATCGATCGCTGAGACTCCGGAATCCTCTATCCAGTTGAGACACGGCGGCAGTGTCAGGAGCTCAGCCAGTTCAACCAATCAGCGCCAGTCTCAGGCCCGGGTTTCGTCTGTCCTCGACGGAGATGAGCGTCCAATCGCTCCTCTGGTGCAAATGCAGTCGCCATCGGGTTCTGCCGTCAGCGCTTTGCAAGCTGAAGTGGCCGAATTACAGGTGAAATATTTTAATTATTATCAATGACACTTGACTTTAAGTAGGGATTTCCCTTTCGGGGTTTTACCTACACCATGAAATTCCCATTCAGGGGTTTCCATACCACAATTTATTATCTATTCGGTATTTCCTGCCAAAATGGATTTCCTATTCGGAGGTTTCCCTGCAACAATAGATTTCCCGTTCGTGGTTTTCCCCGCGACAATGGATTTTTCCATTTAAGGGTTTCCACTACACGATAGATTTCCCGTTCAGGGTTTCCCTGACACAATGGATTTCCCATTTGGGGGTTTCCCCTACACTATAGATTTCCCGTTCGGGGTTTCCCTGACACAATGGATTTCCCATTTGGGGGTTTCCCCTACACTATAGATTTCCCGTTCGGGGTTTCCCTGACACAATGGATTTCCCATTTGGGGATTTCCCCTACACTATAGATTTCCCGTTCGGGGTTTCCCTGACACAGTGGATTTCCCATTTGGGGGTTTCCCCTACACTAAAGATTTCCCGTTCTGGGTTTCCCTGACACAATGGATTTCCCATTTGGGGGTTCCCCCTACACTATAGATTTCCCGTTCGGGGTTTCCCCTACACTATAGATTTCCCGTTCGGGGTTTCCCCTACACTATAGATTTCCCGTTCGGGGTTCCCCCTACACTATATATTTCCCGTTCGGGGTTTTCCTGACACAATGGATTTTCCATTAAGTGTTTTCCCCTACAAAATGGATTTCCCATTTGTGGGGTTTACCTTTAACTGCTCATATTTTACTCATACTACTTTCTAACTACTATTTTAAGGCCGCCTTAGCCAGCTATCGCAACCTGCCAGACGAGATCGCCTCGTTAAAGTCGGTGCTGGAGCTGCGGACTCGTGAAGTGTCCGAGCAGCGCAAGCAGCGAATGGAGGCTGAGGAGCGGCTGGCCGGGATGAAGGAGATGCGCGAGAAGGCTGTGCAGATGCAGTGCAAGATTGAGAATCTGGAAGCTATACTGGCTATGAAGACTGAGAATGAGAAGTAAGTTTTCCACTGTAAGGATTTCCAAATTTTAAGGAAGCTAAATGACTGGCCTCAATCTACTCACCTGTCCAGGCTGCTCCACGAGAAGCATCAGATGTTGCTCCGCAAATTCGATCAGGAGTACAAGGCCAAGAGTCGGCTCAGCATGAACTACGAGGAATTGAAATTTAAAATGGAAACACTTGAGCAAAATTATATGAGCCAGAGTATGGCCGCTATGTGAGTGCTGCTTTCTAAGAAATTCTTGATTGATAAGGGGCTGCTTGGAAAAGTGACAGCTGAGTGACAACCAGAGTGAAAGATGCGAGTAGAGAGTGTGAAAAAATGACAGAAAGGCGAGTAGGTAAAGTGGCAATGGATTGACAGGAATTACACGTGGAAAGAGTGACAATGGAGTGACAGAACTAGGAGTAGGTAGAGTGAGAATGGAGTGACAGAAATACGATTAGGTAGAGTGAGAATGGAGTGAGAGAACTAATAGTAGGTAGAGTGACAATGGAGTGACAGAAATACGAGTAGGTAGAGTGAGAATGGAGTGACAGAACTAGGAGTAGGTAGAGTGAGAATGGAGTGACAGAACTAGGAGTAGGTAGAGTGACAATGAAGTGACAGAACTAGGAGTAGGTAGAGTGAAAATGGAGTGACAGAACTAGGAGTAGGTAGAGTGACAATCTAGTGACAGAACTAGGAGTAGGTAGAGTGAGAATGGAGTGACAGAAATACGATTAGGTAGAGTGAGAATGGAGTGAGAGAACTAATAGTAGGTAGAGTGACAATGGAGTGACAGAAATACGAGTAGGTAGAGTGAGAATGGAGTGACAGAACTAGGAGTAGGTAGAGTGACAATGAAGTGACAGAACTAGGAGTAGGTAGAGTGAAAATGGAGTGACAGAACTAGGAGTAGGTAGAGTGACAATGGAGTGACAGAAATATGAGTAGATAGAGTGACAATGGAGTGACAGTAATACGATTAGGTAGGGTGAGAATTGAGTGACAGAACTAGGAATAGGTAGAGTGACCATGGAGTGACAGAACTAGGAGTAGGTAGAGTGAGAATGGAGTGAGAGAACTAGGAGTAGGTGGTGACAGATGCGAGTTAAGAGAGTGATAATGTAACCTGTAGCAAGAGTGACATCGGAGTGACAAAGATCCAGGCTCAGGGTTGTTGAGGCGCAGAGTGACATGCATTCTTTATGCTATTCACTGACAAAAATCTCTAAATCGCATTTTGCAGCTCTCTATCAGACACGCCGCCTCTGCCATCGGGCGAAAATCATTCGCAGCAGCAGCAGCAAGCGACCTCCCTATCAGGCGTGATGACGCGGTCCCTGTATCGCGGCATCAGACACGATCGGGAGAAGCGCAAAACCATCGCCACTGCCGCCGCGGCTTGGCACAGTGCCAGCGGAGACAGTGCAGGTTAAAATATAAAACGAGAGTTTCTTTTAAGAAACCGCTAATTGCTACTGTTCAGTAGTATAAATCTGGCCCTAAATAGATTTTTTGCACTGGACTTGCATTTACCAGTATCTGGAGACTAAATAGAAATCGTGTTGTTTGCTTTTCTTCTGCAATAACTATATTTATTTATATTGTTTTATTCAATTTAGACTGCAATATGTTTGCTTGCCTACTATTGGAGCTTCAAACAGTAGTTTAATTCGAATGCTGCGCGCGGAGATTATTTTAATAATTGCACGCAGCAGTCTAGTCAGTGTTATGTCTAGCTTACTGTTTTTTACTAACCTGCTTGGATCGCTTTGTTTTACTTTCCCTGCTCCTTCGAATTCTTCAACTTTTTTAATAGTCCTTAAAGCTGCTTTATATGCATAGAATTATGCCATATTAGGATAACTCCTGCTAAATGTATATTTTTTGAAGTTTTCAAACTAATTAATTTTGCTCCTCCCCAGCTTTACATGTTCTGCCAATCATCCTGGCTTTGGCCTTCTCATACAAGTTGCTGTGACACTTTAGATGGTTCTGAATTAATATTTTTCTGAAGCCTTTTATCATTGTGACAGTTTTATACAGTTCAGTGCAGGCTGTCATTTGCAATATATGTGTAATTCATTTTTTACTGTCCTTTGTAGGGCTGCCACTATCACCGTGGTCCTTTGTAGGGCTGCCACTATCACTGCGGTCCTTTGTAGGGCTGCCACTATCACTGCGGTCCTTTGTAGGGCTGCCACTATCACTGCGGTCCTTTGTAGGGCTGCCACTATCACTGCGGTCCTTTGTAGGGCTGCCACTATCACTGCGGTCCTTTGTAGGGCTGCCACTATCACTGCGGTCCTTTGTAGGGCTGCCACTATCACTGTGGTCCTTTGTAGGGCTGCCACTATCACTGCGGTCCTTTGTAGCGCTGCCACTATCACTGTGGTCCTTTGTAGGGCTGCCACTATCACTGCGGTCCTTTGTAGGGCTGCCACTATCACTGCGGTCCTTTGTAGGGCTGCCACTATCACTGCGGTCCTTTGTAGGGCTGCCACTATCACTGCGGTCCTTTGTAGGGCTGCCACTATCACTGCGGTCCTTTGTAGGGCTGCCACTATCACTGCGGTCCTTTGTAGGGCTGCCACTATCACTGCGGTCCTTTGTAGGGCTGCCACTATCACTGCGGTCCTTTGTAGGGCTGCCACTATCACTGCGGTCCTTTGTAGGGCTGCCACTATCACTGCGGTCCTTTGTAGGCCTGTCATCACTGTGTTCGTTTGTGAGGCAGCGCATTCTGTATGACAGCCAAAAACAAAAGTTAATGGGACAATCAATCCGTAAGCTGACTGCAACAGACCAGAAGTCAGTCTTTAATCTCGCACTTGCCTTTTTCTATTCTGTACTACGTCGCTAATATTCAGTAATTCATAGAATTTAAATGAAATTCTATTTGAATTGCAAATTGGCTTTCAACAAAATTAAATATCATTTTCGTGCTGTTTTTTATTAATTAATTTTTTGCTTGTTTGTTGACTCTTACAGCTGAGAATTGGACCAAGATGTCTGCATTGGTGTAAAGTGTTGTAAAATTTTCTAATACATATTTTATTGTTCACTAACACTGTGTTTAAGCCCGTGTTAAAACAGTAGTTTAGCTGCGTTTTTAACGGAATTTTCATTTATTAAATATAAACTAGATGCTTTTGTTTAATAAACGCACCACATTTCTTGAAAATACTGCCTCCGTTTAAAAACATGAGCTTTTTAGTTTCTTCTTCTGTCTATGCAGTCTTGGAGTGTTACAGATGGGTTTGCGGGCTGTTACTGAAGTGTTACAGATGGGTTTGCGGGCTGTTACTGAAGTGTTACAGATGGGTTTGCGGGCTGTTACTGAAGTGTTACAGATGGGTTTGCGGGCTGTTACTGAAGTGTTACAGATGGGTTTGCGGGCTGTTACTGAAGTGTTACAGATTTGATGGTGGGGTATTACTGAAGTGTTACAGATTTGATGGTGGGGTATTACTGAAGTGTTACAGATTTGATGGTGGGGTATTACTGAAGTGTTACAGATGTGATGGTGGGGTATTACTGAAGTGTTACAGATGTGATGGTGGGGTATTACTGAAGTGTTACAGATGTGATGGTGGGGTATTACTGAAGTGTTACAGATGTGATGGTGGGGTATTACTGAAGTGTTACAGATGTGATGGTGGGGTATTACTGAAGTGTTACAGATGTGATGGTGGGGTATTACTGAAGTGTTACAGATTTGATGGTGGGGTATTACTGAAGTGTTACAGATGTGATGGTGGGGTATTACTGAAGTGTTACAGATTTGATGGTGGGGTATTACTGAAGTGTTACAGATGTGATGGTGGGGTATTACTGAAGTGTTACAGATTTGATGGTGGGGTATTACTGAAGTGTTACAGATGTGATGGTGGGGTATTACTGAAGTGTTACAGATACAAAGCATCCACAAAGAACAATGCCATGGCCATTTAGCTCAGTGACAACAAAGTGCACAAGAAGTTGATCTTTGCAGCACGAAATGGTTATTATATGGTAAAATTATATTTTTAGGTGGAATTCACGCGCCTATGTACATTTAAAATCGAACTGAACACAAAAGCACAAACATAAAACATAAAAAGCCAACTATAGAGCTGAACAAGCAAGGCCACTCTCGGTGTTGAGACCTGGATCTGGAAGCAGCTGGGCGGCTACGGATGGAGAATGAGCTAAAAGGAATTCTAGTATGTTGCCGGGACAAAAATGCCAATAAAACTAAACGAAGGATTAATAAATGTTATTATTAACAGCTAACTGTGCAACTAGCAATGATTTGGGGAGTTAGCAAAGTGCGGGTCACAAACAAGGAATGATGCCAGGTTCTGATCGGGCAAACAGCCTTCGATCATTATAGCTACTTTGATCGAATGCGACTCACACACACAGCAAGGTGCATGCACACATATTACTCATAGTAGTGCAGTGGCTCAGCGGCACAAGAAACACTAAGCTGTGCAAAATCATCAAAATTTTGTTTATAGATATTTATAACAGAACAGAGAAAGCAGAAAATATTAAGCAAAAAGTTTGGTACAAAGCACGGCACCATAAATTATTCAGAGGCGATTCTCAGGGCAATCAGCTAGCTCAGGGATTATCCTGAGGGGCGATTCTCAGCTCAGGGATTATCCTGAGGGGCGATTCTCAGCTCAGGGATTATCCTGAGGGGCGATTCTCAGCTCAGGGATTATCCTGAAGGGCGATTCTCAGCTCAGGGATTATTCTTAGGGGCGATTCTCAGCTCAGGGATTATCCTGAAGGGCGATTCTCAGCTCAGGGATTATCCTGAGGGGCGATTCTCAGCTCAGGGATTATCCTGAAGGGCGATTCTCAGCTCAGGGATTATTCTTAGGGGCGATTCTCAGCTCAGGGATTATCCTGAGGGGCGATTCTCAGCTCAGGGATTATCCTGAAGGGCGATTCTCAGCTCAGGGATTATCCTGAAGGGCGATTCTCAGCTCAGGGATTATTCTTAGGGGCGATTCTCAGCTCAGGGATTATCCTGAGGGGCGATTCTCAGCTCAGGGATTATCCTGAAGGGCGATTCTCAGCTCAGGGATTATCCTGAGGGGCGATTCTCAGCTCAGGGATTTTCCTGAAGGGCGATTCTCAGCTCAGGGATTATCCTGAGGGGCGATTCTCAGCTCAGGGACTATCCTGAGAGCGATTCTCAGCTAGCCTTATCGAATGAGAGCACAATGACGATCATAAAAAAGCATCAAAAAGTGCGCTGACGGGAAAGCAGATCAAATTTTCAAAAAGCAATACTGATACAAACAGCGCCTGCACAAGTCGCACCCAGCAGGGGAAGCGGCCCCTTTAGCAACTGGTGAGGTATAACTTATTAGTGTCAACCGTGTCAACAGGTGTTCACATCAGTAGTAAAACAAATTGCCGAATCAGAGCAACGCAAAACTACCTGAAGCCTGCGACTCGAAAAAATCATAAAATTTAAAAACAACACCAATGGAATGAAAGCTGGCTCTCTTTCTAAGAAAGAAAAAAATGTTTTGAAACAGGTTAGTTCTGTTCGTAGCATTCCGCTTCTGCTTTGCTGGGAAACCAGCCCAGTGCGTGACGTGTCACTGTTCTCAGAAAATAACTGAAATTGGCGACACTGTTGACAGAAATCCGGGTTTTTTAAAAAAAAACAATTTATGAGAAAAAAATGATTGAAATAATTTGCTTGAGTGATGCAGCGCTGAAGCTGTAACAGCAGAGTAGCATTCCCAAATTAAGTTTCTAGATTTTCCCACACCCTACTCTCATTCCCCACACCCTACTCTGATTCCCCACACCCTACTCTGATTCCCCACACCCTACTCTCATTCCCCACACCCTACTCTCATTCCCCACACCCTACTCTAATTCCCCACACCCTACTCTCATTCCCCACACCCTACTCTCATTCCCCACACCCTACTCTGATTCCCCACACCCTACTCTCATTCCCCACACCCTACTCTCATTCCCTACACCCTACTCTCATTCCCCACACCCTACTCTCATTCCCTACACCCTACTCTCATTCCCCACACCCTACTCTCATTCCCCACACCCTACTCTCATTCCCTACACCCTACTCTCATTCCCCACACCCTACTCTCATTCCCTACACCCTACTCTCATTCCCCACACCCTACTCTCATGGGACCCACCCTACTCCCATTCCCCACACCCTATTCTCATTCCCCACACTTCCCACCCCAACTCTCAGTTGAATGCAACATTCCAAACATCCACAGCTGATACTCTGCAGCACCGTAAAAAAAATTGAGAAACAGTAGAAAAACAAAAAAATGAAAACAACCTGGTCAAGTAAAGATTTAGTTTTACAGCTTCACTGCCAAAGAGATAGCAGAGTGGCGATGGGGGGCAGAGCCACCCGAGCTGCAGGCGGAGGTGGCGGAGGCTGCTGCTGCTGGTGTTGAATAACAACTCCATGACCGGGAGGGTATCCGTCCATTTGCAGCGCAGAATACTGATGCTGGTGCTGGTGCGGCATCAATGCGGGCGAAGCGGCGCCGACCATCTGAGGTAGAGTCGGCTGCGGAGGCGGAGGCGGCGGCAGAGGCGGCGGCGCAAGGGCGGGGTCCTGTACACCTGTCAGCATTGGCGCAGCATCAGCAGCAGTTGAATTGGGCGCAGCAGCCGCAGCAGCAGCAGCTGCAGCCGCCTTCTTAGCATTATTCAACGACTTCTTCGACGGCGGCGGCACCCAATCGGGCAGGCGGCCCTGCAAATTAAGGCGTCGCCTGTCGCGCCATCGGCGACGCTGGAACCAAGCGGCCACGCGATTGGCTGCCACACCTAGCCGGCTGGCCAGCTTAGCCCGATCAGCCGGCGTCTGGTATTTGGCAGCCGAATAAACCGACTCGAGAGCCGCCCGTTGCTGCTCGGTGAACCGCTGATTATGCCGACTGTCCGCGCCACCGCTGCTGCTGACGCTGTCATCGTCGTCGTTGTCGGCACCCAGTGAGCCAGACAGGTCGCCGCCGTCGGCGGTGCCAACGTTGCCAGCTTTGGTCTGGATTTAAACAAAATCGTTAAACTGCTTAGTAAAACATGCTTTGGAAAGTTATTTTCGATACATATCGGCGAGGCAATTAGACTTTCATTTAATCATGATCTTTTGATTTTCTTATTTATTTAATCCAAATCTATTTTCGATACATATCGGCAACTTGACTTTTTCTTTATAAACACAATGGTAAGTCTTTGCTACTTTATTGAAAACTATTTTCGATACATATCGGCAACTTGCCTTTTCTATAAACACACACAATGGTTAGTCTTTGTTACTTTGTTGAAGACTTCATAATCATAAATTTTACTTGATTTCAGTGAATAAGGCCTTTTAACTTTTTATGTAGAAACACTCAAGAGAAACAGTTAAGAAAGACTGTTATTGCTTAATTAGAAAAAGAATCAACCTCACCTTCTTTTTCTTCTTTTTTGGAACACTATCTCCACCAGAAGCAGTGCTAGCTGAGACTGAGGCTGCCTCATCAATGCTCTGACTGGCTTGGCGTTTTAGGTTCATTGCATCAGGCCAATTGTCAGGCCTGTGCATAGTAGCAGCATCTGCTGCTTGGCTAGCAGGCACCAAGGCAAAGTCAGTGGCAACTGGGGCAGGTGCAACCAGAGGTGCATCTGTCAAACTACCAATTAGAGACCAATCGTCATTGCTGAAGCTGTTGCAAAAGTCTTCTTGGCTCTGCTCGAATGAAGCCTGCATTTGAGTCTAGGCCCATGCAATTAAATATTGCGTTGGTTTTTTATTATTTTATTTCACTATAATTATAGCTACAACCATGGAATACTATGCTACCTACAATAAATTTAGCAGTTTAAAGCTTTAACTCTTTAGGTTTTCATAGTTATTGCTATATTGCTATATAAGCAACTACTTATAGAATGACTGTAAAATATACAATAGAAATTTAAGAAGCAGTTGTTTTGCTTCTTAATGTACTTTATATAATAGACTTAAAAAGACCTCTAATATGGTAAGGATATGATAAAACTATATAGATAAAAGGTTAATACTACTCTACCCTTATTACGTTATGCTTAGGCCCTATTATTTTGTAATTATTCAATTTTATGAAGCTTTTATTAGGATTAAAAATAAAGTCATTTTTTATCATTTTCTTCGACATTATACATATTTTATAGGTCTACAATTATAAAGATTATATAAATTACAATGTTTTCATTTTGTAATAGTATAGTCGTATAGATATAGAGGTAGGCCTAGGTCTATGATAACAATATTAAAAAATTGAAGCATTAATTATATAACGCCATAGCCTATGGCCATAGGCATAGTATTGCATTATTCTTAAATTTAAAATATTAAAAATATATATATAGGCCTATATTTATTGACTTTATTGTCATATAGGAATTTTTGTCTAGCCTATCAGACTACCATATTATATAACTACTACCATATTAGAAGTGATATCATAACATTCACATATATCTAAATAGTATAGAATGAGCACCTGCAGACTAGACTTATAGAGGGGAATTAGCCACTAGCTTCAATGCATTGGTCATTGACATTTTGGATATAGATAAATGGAGAAATGTGGTGTTGATACTTTGAATTGAAAATCTATCATTTTGAAGATGTATATAGCATTGATTGTGAGCATGCAACATGCTAGGGGCCTAGGCCTAGCATGCAGTGGTAGGCCTAAACAAAAAAATTGATAGGCTCCCTGCTGCATATTATGCAAATGGAACATGACTAGGCCTACTTGCTTTGTGTCGGGATTTTGACCGAAATTTGCAAGAATTTTTAACCAAGGACTGTTTGAAAGAATATAATATTTTATAACAAAGTTTATAAAAACTTGTAGAAACTAAAAAAACAATTTGCATCATTGCGATTTTGATACCAGAAAACATGTTGGCCTAACTAAAACTAAAAGAAATTACAGTTTAGATACAAAAATCTAGCTCTAGCTGTAGGTTAATATTTTGAGGGTAATAATTTTTTCTTCAGAATTAAAATTTAAAATGAAAGCATTTAATGAAAATACATAAGTTACATTGAAGAAACGCGCGACCGCGCGCGCGCGTCACGGGCCGAAATTTTATATACAACTTTAAATATCCGCAAAATTTTACTCAAAGTTACTAATAATTATAACAAGTTAAGCAGAATATTTTAGTTAACACAGAAGAATGCTGTATGAACTAACCAAAATTTCCGTACTAAAAATAGGCGTATAAAATGGTGATTTTAGTTTTTACAGTAAAAATGTTACTTTGCATCTATGGAGCTTTTTCACAGTTTTAAGTTAAAATATCTAGATTATTGCTAGGCTATAGCTATTGCTCAAGTCCTTACCAATTTCAGTGGTAATTTTGAGCATGGCACTTACTTTCATCGAGCCAACCGTTTTGTACAACTACCTAAGCCACCATTCTGAATATCCCAATACATCAAACACAAACTATCTTCTTCTCTTGGATTGCCGCACCCGGGAGGAGTACAACGAAAGTCACGTCGTTCTAGGAAAATTTGTTAAGTTAGACGAGCAAAGCAATGATTTCAAGCTACCCTATGATGCTGAACTAGAATGTAAAGAGAACGTAGTTGTTTACGATGGAAACACGTCAGATCTGGACGAGGATAGCAACGCCGTTCGCTGTGCAAAGTTGATGGCAAACAATGGAAGCAAGAACCCTGTGCAAATCGTCACCGGTGGTTATGAGCGTTTCTCGGCTCTCTACCCATTCTTGAGGACCCAGAAAATCATCTTTATGCCACAGGAATTGGATAGTCGCCAACCATATCCCTACGAAGTAGTTCCCGGTAAACTCTACCTGGGTAGCCTGGCTCAGGCGAGTCTGCCACACGTGATGAAGGATCTAAAAATCAAGGCCCATGTGAAATGCACTAACGAGGAGAATCCCATGATCGAAAAGCTCGGCCACGAACTGCTCCTGCTGCCAACAAAGAATTTGGTAGATTGCCAAGTCAAAGACTACTTCGCCATGGCTGCCGCATATATTGGCCAGCAGATCAACGACGGGATCGTCAAGCCGACTTTGGTATACTGCGACGACGGAGTGTCCTGCAGCCCGGTGTACATCCTGGCCTTCCTCATGTCCCAATTCGATCTGAGCCTGAAGGAGGCCTGGACGGACCTGAGACGGTGTCACAGTTATTTTTTCCTGAACAGCGGCTTCGTGCAGCAACTGTGCGACTTTGAAGAGGAGCTGATGGGCAAACGGATGACAGATCCCGACTCTCTGCAGGCATAGACGGTGTGCTCGACTTGAACCTGCTGAACTGATTGGAATGGAAATTTATCACTCCGTTACGAACTGAGAAATGTACAATACGATAATTCTACTAGTAAATGTATACTATAATTCTTTTAAAGTAAAAAAATGCATATTTGCTTTTCTCAATGTTGCCTGCTAAAGCCACTGATCACAGATTTTTCATGAAATTTCAGATTTTCATTGCAACTTTAATTTCATTTGCACATGTTATAATATATAGTTTTGACAAAATTTACTATTTGAAAAGTAAGAATTCGTGTTATCTATACCGACAAGATAATTAGCAAAAAACATCAAGAAAGTACACTTTCTGTAATTATTATAGAAAAAGTATTGTCAACAGGAATTTTAAAATAGATGTACATTTAGACGCGCTAGACTTGAAAACAGTAGTTTTGAAGACATAAAACATATTTTTTAGATTAGTAGAATAATGTTTATATAAATAAAGTCTTACACACTACTTACAGTAGCAACATAAACGAAGTAGACGGAATCGCTCTTGATTTTCTTAGAAATGAGCTGGGGCCATGCAGTACGGAACTGTAAGAGATCGCAAAGTGCTGAATGAGGTTTCTTTAATAAAGAAAACTACACCGGTACAAAGCCCACTTTTCGAGAACTGCATATGCTTAATACGCACCAGCGGTATGACAATATTCCTTCCAGGCTCCAATATACCAGGCTCCAGCTCATTTCTAAGAAAACCCGAGTGTAGTGTCCTTCTACTAACAGGTGGACATATCAAAAGTACAAAAAATCAATAGTGATACACCTTTTAAACGATTATCATTTTTCATTTCAACGATTTTCATTAACCTGACAGGCAGACAGAAGACAGAGGGACAGACCAGAAAAAAGCAAGAAAATAGAACTATAGAGCCTAGCAGTAACGGTCAGGAATAGAAAGAAGCTTTTCTGTGTAATTAATTACTAAATCCTTCGTTGCATCAACAAACAAACATAATCCCATCTAAAGCCTTAAAATCCATTTATAAAGATCGACTATGTTAGTAGGCGTGTCATGCAAGCAGTTTAATTCGTGGTTTATAGCCTAGTGTGCATGCTGTGCTTCGGGGGGGGGGGGAGGGCAGGGCAATGTATGACAGTGGTTAGCTCGTAACGTGTCAGATTGTAGCGCTAAAGTAGCCGGGTCCGATCACAGATTCCAGAAAAACTAGAAATGTCACGCAGCACCTTAAGTTGTGAAAAAGCAGAACGTCTACTCTTTTCCAGTAGTTTGTCTGCGCAGTGTCACATAAATTTAATGTGGCAGCTAAAATTTCCTCCTTCCTCGGGGCTTGTGGCTTTAGGAGCACATTAAAAAAACAACAAGCGTGTAACTAAATGCACACAAGTGAACGCAAGACGGACAAAACTTAGCCTAGAGGGCAGACCCAATCTAGCTCGTAGCTCAGCCAATGAGAGAGCAGTAAGGAGAGAGGTCAAAGTCAGACGGACGAAACTCAGTCTAGGGGGCAGGCCCAATCTGGACCAGTCATGCAATGAGAGAGCAGTAAGGAGAGAGGTCAAAGTAAGATGGACGAAACTCAGTCTAGGGGGCAGGCCCAATCTAGCCCAGCCAATGAGAGAGCAGTAAGGAGAGAGGTCAAAGTCAGACGGACGAAACTCAGTCTGCTTGTAGAAAGCCAGAGGCGATAGTTGTGCAGCTTCAAAAACGTGTATATTTCTGTTAAATCTAATAGATTTCTAATTGTACTATACCTTTTCAACTTCGGATTCGTCAAAAGTGAGTTCAAATTCGTCAGCGTATGCAAAGCTATATAGCGCTCAATGTGAAGAGAATGAGTGTACTATATGGTAAATTTTTAGAGAAAGTGACTTCGAATTCGTCTAAGTAAGTGAAATTCGTCAGTGCAAATACGCTTTGATTGTTGTCAGAGATGCCCTACATGACAACAAACAGCCAATGTAACGCACAAAGTCCAGTCAAGCCGACGACTGATTGCCTGCGTTGTCACAGCAGGAGCAGCAGGAAAATCTGCAACAAGCTTTTGATGCATTTCTTTGAGGGTCACAGTCGGCTTCTCTTCCACATACCTCGCCAACGCCCCGAGAATCTCCTCAGAAAACTTTGGTCTCACTGCGCCTCCACGCGCGTTAAGATCAATCCTACCCTCATCAACATATCTCCTAATGATGTCACTGGCAGTTGTCCTCTTGATATCCAGTTCAATTGCGAGTGGTCTCCAGTCTCGTCTTTGTTGAAAACATCGCACGAGTCTAGAGCGATCCACAGACGAATTTCATGTAGGGCATCTCTGACAACAATCAAAGCATGAAATGAAGATTTCAAGAAACTGGGTTACTTTTCGAAGGACGAACTTCACTCACTTTCTTACTTAAACTTACCATAGACACATTTTTTTCTTACCATGGACAAAGCAAACACTTTTTCTGATCAGGCTGTATTTGCACTGACGAATTTCACTTAACCTACAGATATGAAGGTTCACACTAAATTCCTAGGCTCCTTCTTTTCTAGTGGAACGATAGTCTATGGCCAAACCTCACTAAAAAACTAAGCCTGAGAACTCAAAACGAGGCCTGTTAACCGGTTAACAGGCCTAAGAACAAGGCCTGACAACATTTTAGAACGACTATAATTTGTCAGTTAGTCCATTAGAAGTATAAACTATCAACAGCAGTAAAGACCGATTCATTCTTGCCGATTCACTCGAACATGATTTCTACGCTGTTGGTGTCATCGTGGACAGTCATCCGCATCTTCTTGGTAGTATCCTCAGACACGACATCTTGCTCATTGGTCCGCCCATTGGACTCCACGGCTCCTCCGGCGTGTAGAGCGTACATGTAGGTCATACGCGAATGATCCTGAACGTCTAGCCGTATGTACCTCTCTATTGCGTTGGACGAATGTCCAGTGACGCGGGCTATATCGTCCCTAGCCAGTACAGCCCGATGCAACCTGCTGGCACAAGTCTTCCTTAGAGACTGGTTTGAGAATTTACCATCCGTAGACACGGGTTTGGTGATATTCGCCACAATTGGAGTCGAGAGTATGCCGGCCGATAGGTAGACACAGATAGACCGCAGGCGTCTCCATGAAGCAGTTTGGTTTGCCTCTCCTGAAACCAGTCGTCAAATTGCTTTAGTGCCCATCGTTCCTTCCGGCGTGTCGATTCCGGCACAGCAGCGTCAATCCTTTCAGCAACCTCGTTATCGGACAGTAAAGCAAATCTAGAAGCCTCGTTTTCTCTCAATTCAATGTCTTTTAACCAGTCGAAAGCGAGTTCCAAGTCGTGTTCCATGATTCTCAGTTCTCTCTGATTTCCTCTAGCTGCCCAAACCTTTCCTTTCTCGCTTTTATAGCATTTTGCAGTCAAGTTTGAACTGCGGGCATTCAAATTAGACAAGAAGGGAAGAGCCAAATTTCAGAATCCGTCCCCAAGTCAAGCAGAACTTTATGTCTGTGGCACAAACTGAAACACACTGACGGGCACTCAATTTAGACAACGGGCATTCAAATTAGACAAGCAGCGGAAAGTCTATGTGTGCCAGAGAGAAAGACCATGGACAATCCACGACGGATTGCAAATCCCGGAGGAGTGGGTTGGTCGAATTGAACTGAAGATCTTACCACCTTACTCTCCTTTCCTGAACCCAGTTGAACTGGCTCACAGTGCCTTTAAATCAGCAGTCAAGAGGCAGCTGTCCAATCCTGAAGTTCAGAGAGAATTGGCTGTTCCGCCTCCTGACATGACTGCCGTTCAATGGAGACTGATGGTGCTGCAGAGGTGCGGGGAAATCGCGATGGATGACGTGACTCCACTGAAGTGCGTTCACTGGTATCAGCACACGCTCCGCTTCATCCCACGCTGTCTGGCAAATGAAGACATCGTTTGAATTCTCTATCAGATGAGACTCTTGTGAGACTCTTGTTCATTGATGTGCTGAGCACCCTGTTTTGTTTGTTCACACATGCTTACTTTGTTATAACTTGTTCTTATCTTCATAGTTCAGGGTTCACAGAATGGTTGTCTGACAACAGACGCAACACGATCTTGAATTGCCCAGCCAATGCGCCTGAGAACTTGTCTAATTTGAATGCCCCTTGTCTAAATTGAGTGCCCACCAGTGTGATTTTGTCTAGGCCATAGATAGCATTTGTGCCAGCAGTGAGATCTGGTCAAGCGTCTAATTTGAATGCCCGCAGTTCAAACTTGACTGCAAAATGCTATAATTTAAGCATCGAATCTTTTACTTTAATTTTTGTCTATGGTTAAATGTGGGGGGCTGCGCCCCCCACACCCCCGCTTTTGACGAATACCTCTCCCACTCCCAGTCGCTTCCAACAATGTCTGTAGATTGAGTACGATCTTTGTCTGTTCTTTTGGTTCCTATGGCAGAGAAAGGCCGAGGACGCTGTCAACGCTGTCCTCGGCCTTTCTCTGCCATAGGAACCAAAAGAACAGACAAAGATTATAAACTTACTCAGACGAATTCGAAGCCACTTTCTCTAAAAATTTACCATAGAAACTCATTCTCTTCACCTTGAGCGCCATATAGTTTTGCATACGCTGACGAATTTAAACTCACTTTTGACGAATCCGAAGTTGAAAAGGTATATTATAAAGGCAAAAACCTTAATTGCTCCTGAAAAAAGCAGACGAGCGCATTTTTGTGAAGGAAATATTTCGTTATGTATATAATCTTTGTCTGCCAAAGATCTGTTCTTAGCCACAGCCGCAGCGAAAGAGACTTATGAAAGGAAATATTGTCATACTATAGCTATCTAGCCCATTAGAGAGACGATCAGACGCATTTAGGTCAACAATGCTCTAGTAAAAATGTAGCAAATAACTATACGTGTAACTCAAAGAAATAACTTTCATGATAGATGGAGTCCATCCAATACTACATCTTAGACTGTGTGCAAAGTTGCTAGGGACCGGAACTGGACTCTGACCTCTGCTGCTGTTGCTGCTGCTGCTGCAGTCGTATTCCGGCCTCCATTTTGCCAGCAATGTACCGGAAAACCTCGCGCCACGCCCTATCAACGGAAGCTGTGTAGCAGTCAGCCAGTCGTTCCCTCAGCGCGAAGCTGACAGCGGGCCAGAGGCGCTGGTCGTTGAAATTGGGGTTGCATGGTGACGTAAACTTGTTTTAAATACGTGCAAATAAGTGTTTGAGGCCACGTGAGTAGCGTCTAGGAGCTGTCATTCGCTACGTTGATGCAGTCAGGGTTGTAAGATTTTAATTGGAAAGAGGCTGTCAGAGATGCCAAGAGGAGAAAGGCGCTGACAAAGGCACCAATAAGGGGAAAGGCGCCAATGAGGAGAGAGGCGCTAAGAAAGGCGCCAATGAGGAGAGAGGCGCTAAGAAAGGCGCCAATGAGGAGAGAGGCGCTAAGAAAGGCGCCAATGAGGAGAGAGGCGCTAAGAAAGGCGCCAATGAGGAGAGAGGCTCTAACAAAGGCGCCAATGAGGGGAAAGGCGCCAAGAATAGCGCCAATGAGAGGAGAGGCGCTAAGAAAGGCGCCAATGAGGAGAGAGGCGCTAAGAAAGGCGCCAATGAGGAGAGAGGCTCTAACAAAGGCGCCAATGAGGGGAAAGGCGCCAAGAATAGCGCCAATGAGAGGAGAGGCGCTAAGAAAGGCGCCAATGAGAGGAGAGGCGCTAAGAGAGGCGCCAATGAGAGGAGAGGCGCTAACAAAGGCGCTAATGAGGAGAGAGGTGCTGAAAAGGCACCATTTTTTTCAATAATTGAATGATTCAATTAAATTGCAAAGAGATTCTTTTACTCAGTGAAAGATTGAATAGTTTTTCATTATGCAGAGAGAAAGATCAAATAATAATTTTAAAAAGTTATTTTCGTTCATTTCTAGCTGAATATTCAGTTAATGAGTGTCAGATTTGACTTGTGTAATTAATTTCATCTGCTATCTTGTACGCTAAAAGTGGTTAAAATTTTAATCAGAAAGCCGCAAAGAAGAACCGCTTTGTAAATTAGTTTTGCTTCCAGTCCAAATTATCAAAATTTAACAGTCCATGTTATCTATTGGCCCATAAAAGCAAAGCCATGATCGCTTGCTTCGCGAACTCCAGTACGAGTTTATATCAATATTGAAGACCTTCAACTGAACCGAAATTTTGTTCTCAAAGCTGATTTGAATTTTTTTCCATTATCAATTTCCATTATCCAGTTTGTTGCATTAATTGATTGCATTTCCGCGCTTTCAGCAGAGACCATTCAATTCATTTCCTATAGAAAACAGCAGGCTCGAAAGCTTTAAAAAGGGATCTTAGCGAGTGTAATTCAGTAAAAATAATCCATTTTCAAACGGAAACTAATGCAACCGGAATGCTATTTGTCGAAAAAATGATTAATTTGTAGCCTGGGAAGGCATTTCTGATAAGCTCATCAAATGTTCAGCTTCTTAATGTCAATTAGAAGGAAAATTAGTATCCAACTTCTGTGTGCTTTCGAGGTTATCTTACAGACTCAGGTAAAGGCGCTTTAGATGGGATGGGGATGCTGAGTAGGATAATAAAGATGCTGAGCAAGATGAAGATGCTGAGTAGGTTGAAGCTGCTGAGCAGGATGAAGATGCTGAGAAGGATGATAAAGATGCTGAGTAGGATGATGAAGATGCTGAATAGGATGAAGCTGCTGAGCAGGATGAAGATGCTGAGAAGGATGATGAAGATGCTGAGTAGGATGAAGCTGCTGAGCAGGATGAAGATGCTGAGAAGGATGATGAAGATGCTGAGTAGGATGATGAAGATGCTAAATAGGATGAAGATGCTGAGCAGGATGATGAAGATGCTGAGTAGGATGATACGAGTAAAATGCTGAGTAAGGATAATAAAGATGCTGAGCAGGATGAAGATGCTGAGTGGGATAGGAATGCTACAAACAAGTACATCCATCAGCATCTGTAGAAGTCCGTTACTCCGGGCCCAGTCGGCTCAGCTCACCATGATGTACTCCGGTCGCACATCGAAGGCCTGATGCGCCCCGCCAAGTGACAGCAGTACGGAGTTGAGCATCAGCGTGTCGTCCAGGCAGTCGACGGCAGCTCCCAGCGATTGCATCACTGCAAGTCCGTGTCTTTCCACTTTTTCCCGATCGAATTTCCCCGCGTCTCTGCCGTTCGATTGACGGCTGGGGTCAGCAGCCATCAGCCTGTAGAACAGGTCCCTCACCTCCCGGTCAGTTTGAAATAGCCTTGTTTTGGTGTTCGATGAAAATAAATGGATGAATGCTACCTGTTAGACACCTGTTAGACACCTGTTAGACACCTGTTACACTCGCAGATTGCACCTGTTAGACCCCTGTTAGACACACAGATGTCACATGTTGAACACCTGTTAGACACACGGATTACAGCTTTTAGACACCTGTTGGACACACAGATGTCACATGTTAGACACCTGTTAGACACACGGATTACAGCTTTTAGATACCTGTTGGACACACAGATGTCACATGTTAGACACCTGTTAGACACACGGATTACAGCTGTTAGACACCTGTTAGACACACGGATTACAGCTTTTATACACCTGTTAACACAGATGTCACATGTTAGACACCTGTTACACACACAGAATGCACCTGTTAGACCCCTGTTAGACACACAGATGTCACATGTTAGAAACCTGATAGACATACAGATGGCACCTGTTTTACACCTGTAACACACATGGAAGTCTAGGGTTAATATAAAAAATACACATATATATATTTATTTAAAAATATTTCGTGGTATATTAACTTGATGGTAAATATGGTAAAAAAGTGAATTTTTTCGTGAAATAGAAGCATTTGTTTAAACAGTTAGTTTTTATAAAAGTTATTTATATGCCTTTTTAGAAGCACATTCCATCAATCCGAGCTCACAAAAAATAGAAGCCTGTCAAATACCGCATTACTATGCGGTAGAGTATACTAAAACTGCCTCCGTTAATGCAAATATTAAATTCTGCTTGCAGGGGATATATCAGAAATAATAGCGTTGTGCTCATGCCATCTAAAAACAGAATACTCAGCCAATAAATTTAGCGATAAACCTTCCCGTGCTCCCAACTATGACTAATACTAGCTATGACCAATACTAGCTATGACAAATACTACCAATACTAGCTATGACCAGTACTAGCTATGACCAATACTAGCTATGACCAGTACTAGCTATGAACAATACTAGCTGCGTATGACTAATAATATGCCCAACCCATCACGACAAATACCCGTTCCCTTACCTGGTGAACATGAGCACTCCAGCGCCACGCAGGTCATCGCACAGTATGGCCCAAGTCTCTCTAACCAAGCCAATCTGTGACTCCGTAAGGTAATCGCCAATTTGATCGTCCAGATTCTGCTTAGCGGTCCTTGGCGCCGGGCGAGACGAAGCGCCGTTCGAAGCGGCCTGAGTAACGCATGCGCAGCCCATGTCTTCTTTACCGAGGATAAGTTTGAACGGTCTGTCAGACTGCTGATATTAAAGCAGAATTCACAATGACTCAGAGATTGGTTGCGGGTCTGTCTGCAGTCGCATTGGCTGCTGGGGCGGTAGGGCAACTCATAATTAATATCTTTCTTCTTCCCCTAGGGATTAGGCCATCCTTTTTAGTTCTCTACTCGAACTTACCCGTATTCTCTCCTGCTTAAAGATCGAATCAATACGAAAAGTGCTTCAAGTACTTCTTGTAAAAGGATGGCTAGAAAGTATAGATCTCTAGTGAGTGGATAAGTTTGGACAATCAAGTTTCTGTTAATGGGTCTCCTGTCGTTTCTGCCAACCTTTGTCACTTAATGATTCTCTTAGTGGGCGCCCCTGTCTCTTGGAGGGCGTCCCTGTCTCTTGGAGGGCGTCCCTGTCTCTTGGAGGGCGTCCCTGTCTCTTGGAGGGCGTCCCTGTCTCTTGGAGGGCGTCCCTGTCTCTTGGAGGGCGTCCCTGTCTCTTGGTGTGGCACCCCCTGTCTCTTGGAGGGCGTCCCTGTCTCTTGGTGGGCGTCCCTCTTGGAGGGCGTCCCTGTCTCTTGGAGGGCGTCCCTGTCTCTTGGAGGGCGTCCCTGTCTCTTGGAGGGCGTCCCTGTCTCTTGGTGTGGCACCCCCTGTCTCTCGGTGTGGCACCCCCTGTCTCTCGGTGGGCGTCCCTCTTGGAGGGCGTCCCTGTCTCTTGGTGGGCGTCCCTCTTGGAGGGCGTCCCTCTTGGAGGGCGTCCCTGTCTCTTGGAGGGCGTCCCTGTCTCTTGGAGGGCGTCCCTGTCTCTTGGAGAGCGTCTCTGTCTCTTGGAGGGCGTCCCTGTCTCTTGGAGGGCGTCCCTGTCTCTTGGAGGGCGTCCCTGTCTCTTGGTGTGGCACCCCCTGTCTCTCGGTGTGGCACCCCCTGTCTCTCGGTGGGCGTCCCTCTTGGAGGGCGTCCCTGTCTCTTGGTGGGCGTCCCTCTTGGAGGGCGTCCCTGTCTCTTGGAGGGCGTCCCTGTCTCTTGGAGGGCGTCCCTGTCTCTTGGAGAGCGTCTCTGTCTCTTGGAGGGCGTCCCTGTCTCTTGGAGGGCGTCCCTGTCTCTTGGAGGGCGTCCCTGTCTCTTGGTGGGCGTCCCTGTCTCTTGGAGGGCGTCCCTGTCTCTTGGTGTGGCACCCCCTGTCTCTCGGTGTGGCACCCCCTGTCTCTTGGTGGGCGCCCCTCTCTCTTGGTGTGGCGCTCCTGTCTCGTACAAGGAAAACACAGGTAGAAGGTTGGGAAACTACGCTTCCTGAAAAATTTTAGGAGGCAGGTTTTACCAAAAAGAGCATTTCGGAGAATCCTAATTATCTAAACAAATTGCTGTATGCAAATATCAATAGCTAGCTATAAGAAAGGCAGGTCCTATCAAAAAGAGGATCATTGGGTCTGCCTTCCATCAAAAGCAATTAACAGATATGCTGGAAAAAATGAATACCTCCATTCTCCGTAGTGTATTTTTTCAGTAAAATCTGCCTCTTTAAATTTTCCAAGAAACGTATTTTCTTTATTTGAGTAGTCCTTGGTCTATTATTGGGCGTCCTAAATTCTCTTGGTGGGGACGGCAGATGCAATGTGTAGCAGATAGCAAAATTTCATCTCCGTTCACTGTATTCAGTTTATTAAATGTTTATGTAGTGTTTCAATATGCTGGAGCGATCGGGTAGGGGGGCCTCGACCCCTCAGAGTGCGCCACAGAGTTAGGACTCAATGTTACTCTTCTTTTGGACATCTGTTATGTACATTTACGTAGATAATTGACGAATTTAGCTACTGAATTAGTGCAATTATGCAGACAGAGAAGTGCAAGGCAGGCCATTATCATCTTGTTGACGGTAATTTTTGTTTTTAAAATCCCAATTGTACGAGCTGGAGCATCTCTGGTACAGACAGCTGTCGCTTCAATCAGGACCCCGGACTTTGGTTCTTTGATGTGTGCCGCCTCTTCCGTACGACTGCAGAGCAGCACACCGGCATCCAGTTTCTTTCAGGCTTTCAACAATTTTTTGAATCCTAAATCTATAAATAGAGGCTTTTCAAATCCTTGAAAACGTCACGCACTCGACAGAGCCTTGGTGATCGAGACTGAAGTGGAAGGACGCCCTGCTCTTGTAAATTCGTGCTAACTTTCGATAGATACTGCGGTGTCCGCGGTAGTGACGCTCTGTTTGTAGGATTTACATGGACACGAACAGGTGCGGTGACGCTCTGTCTGTAGGATTTACATGGACACGAACAGGTGCAGCGTCTGTAGTTTGTATTTATACGAAATCGGTTAAACTATAAATAATGAAACACATCTACTCCTTTTGAAGGCTCACAGAGAAGAGATCTTTTAGTGCAAAGGCTGTTCTGATAGAGACATAGAGCAGTGTGTACCCTGCCGCACTTTAAGGGACATTGTCACAAAATCGGTGAGGTATTGTAGTGTCCATTTCGCCGAGCCGAGATTCCAATTTACGAGTAGCCCTAAAATTAAAATGACTGCACTTAAAATCAGCACATACGGAGAGCGCCGCGCTACACCACTAGGCTACGGCCCGATTCAACCATAGACAATTTCGCAGTTATAATTTTCCTGATTGTTTATTTGAAAGACCAACGCTATCCCGGCATGCTGAATGAAGCATCAAGCTCAGAATCAGTCACTAACTGAATGCAAACAGCGTTTGCACCGAATCTGACAGGCTGAACTCCCAGGCTAGTGAGTGCCTGGCAGTCCTGCAAGTCCGGCAGCGGATGAGTCAGCAGTCGGACTCTCGGTCCCGGCCGGTCTGGTCGCGTCAACGGCTTCGACGTCGGTTGGACGACAGTCTCACCCGCGTTCGCCGCCAGTTTGCCAGCCTGCGTCGCCGATTCAGCTCGAACTGTTCCAGTAGTCGAACTGGCACGGGCGATCGGGGTCTTCATCGGTCGCGTCGGTCGGAATCGGCAGCCTCTTTTTCAATCAGCGGCGTCACCGAATCAACTTCCGGATTGGATCGAAGCTTCAACAGTTGCCAAGGTAACAATAACGATAGAAGCGTCGAACTTGAACTGAACTGCAGCGGGCGAGTCTACGCGCCGAAAACTTGCCTAAAAAATCGATCAAACAATGTTTCTACCGTTGGAGCGACACGACAGTCGGCGGTCCCGGTGACCATCGCCAAGGTGCTGATGCCGACGTTCAGCCGAGACAGCGTCAGCGGCGATGCCGACAGCGGCCGCAACTGCCCGGCCTACGTGCCGGCCAACGCGCTGAAAAACGTGACGCCACTTCGTCGAGTGTGGATGCCGCCTGCGCCTACAAGGCCCAGCGTCTCCAATCCGCTGTATCGACGTCAGTCTCGCCAAATGAGCGTCGCCACAACGGGAAGTTTCGCCTTCAATGGTGGCACAACCTCAGAGATCATCGAGGTGGCGGTCTACGCGGCCACGTCCTCTTCCTCAAGCAGCGAGGAGATGATCACCACTGGGGGCGTTTGCCTGCACGAACCGAGTGACATCGTGTCGGAGGAGCAGATCCACGTAGGCTTGGAGATGGTGGACGGCGACAGCAACTCGGAGGCTTCGCTACCGCATGAGCCGGAGCCGGAACCGCTGTTGCCACCGCCACTTCCGCCACCTCCACCGCCACCGCCGCCACCGCCGCCACCGCCGCCACCGCCGCCACCGCCGCCACCACCGCCACCACCGCCGAAACAGGAGCAGCCGGTTGGTACAACCGATGCAGCGGGTGACGGAGGCGGCGGCGGTGGTGGCGGCTGCTGCGGCTGCGGCAAGTCCAGCAAAGTCAAGCGAGTATCGGAAAAGACCGAGCCAGACAATTCCGAGGCTGAAGAAGTCACTGAAGTGTCAGCAATTTCCGACAGTCAGCTTGCCGATGACGAGGAACAGTTGATTGTGTCCCAGCGGTCACTGCCGCCAGTTGTCGAAGAAGAGTCGACAGCCTCTGCTGTAAGCGTCGCCACGCCGACAGTGGACACCGCAGCTGGAGGCAGCGACGGCAGCAGCGTCCAGCTGATTGCCGAAACGCCTCGGCCAACATCATCGGACTCGGCACAGAACTTTAGCGGCTCCACAGAAGGTAGCGACGAGGAACTCGAAGTCGGCATTGACAACGCAATGGCAGCTCTTACTCCGATCAGAAAGGTCAGCCAAGTTGAGACGCTCCCGTACCGATCTACTAAGCCGTCTATGACGTCCAACCCGCATTCGCCTCCCAGCGGGCCGCGGCATTTCGCAGACAAATTCGCTGCGATCAGTTTGGCCCAGCAGCAGCGGCAGCAACTGCTGTTGGACTCTTCCAGCACCAATTCGGAGGAGAGCTGCCAGCCGTTGGTGATTGCCGGGGTCAGGTTTAACAGCGTCAGCAACACCGTCAGCAACGATAGCAACAGCATGAGCAAAAGCAGCAGCACCAGCAGTAGCACTTGGCTCACACAAGAGCTGGAAGTCTCCATAGCGGGTCTTCTGGAGACTCCAAATCAGTCGCCGCAGTATCTGAACTCGCTTACCTTCGAATCGACAGGCAGCAGCAGCGACGAAAGTACACGGCTTACATTAATCTCAGAGGTGCCCAGGCAGGATTCGATATCATCCAGCTCGGAAGCCTTCTCCTGGTCGGTTGAAGAGGTGCATGTTGGCAGCGGCAACAACTGCTTAGCGGCTCTTGGACCCGTCCGCAAGCAGGAGTGGGAGGTGCTGGCTCCGGTGCAGACTCGGCAGCAGAATGTTCGCTATAGGACGTCGAGTCTAGCCAAGCAGGACGGCACGCCGGCAGGCGGACGGCACTGCAGCTACAGCACCAACACGATGCCCTCGGATGGCACCGCGGAGCGTTCGATTGACAGCTCCAGTCAGCTGCTGTCGCTGTTCAATCGGCACCGACGGCGACGTCCCCGACTGCAGCAACAGTGCTGGTCGAGTTCAACGAGCAGTCAGCGCAACAGACGCAGACAATCAGACGGCTTGGAGCGACAGCAGGCGGCGCAGGTGGCGGACAGCCGATGCCTGACCATTCGAGCGCCAGTCGGTGCCATCACGGACGCTGCGCTGAGAAAGCTGGACCTCACAACCGCAATGCGCAGCTGCTCGCTGTGCCCTGTGGACAACCTGCCGCCTCTAGTTAACAACGCGGCTGCCACGGCGTCCGCCTTGCCAACACTTGAACGCGAAGCCGTTAGCAGCTCGCGACTTGAATCGTCAATTGTGTTCCAGCTGGCCAGTAGAATCCTGGACGATCGTAGCAGCTTCAGCAGCGGCGGCGGCCAACGACGCAGCGAGGACAACGACCCGGACAACCCTCTAGGCCGGCCAATGTTGGTTGTCAGCGACGACGGGAGCTCGTGGCGAGCCCGGGAGCAGACACTCTGCTTAATCCAATCGCCGCCTCTGATCATGCAGGCTCGCAGTGTTCAGTGCTCCATGGGCGATCGGCTGCAGCGGTTGCAACGCTCGCAGAGGCTGCGAATTCATCAGTACCTGCTGCCTCAGTCAGGCCCGCCGCTACAGCAGTCGGCGCTCTGCTATGGCGTTGAGAAACAACTGTCCGAGCTCGCTACAGTTTCCTACGAAGGCGACGGCTGCAGTCGCTCTCCGGCTGTCGCCTTCGTGGCCGGCAGTCGAATCATGGTGGAATTTGTGTCCCTCCTGGCTATCGACTGGCTAAAGCTTAGCCGAGCCGCGCTGTTCTTGGCGCCTATCAGTCTGCACCGAGACGACACGGGCAGGATGGGCGCCGCGTCTGCAAAATTGGCAGCGAGAGAAACCGCAGTTTTCAGCGGCAGTGTCGGAAGCAGCAGCGGAAACGCCTTGCGTCACGGCCCGTTGGAGCCGCAACTTCTACTGGCCTGCGACTTCATCGCTGGCACCCTGGAGCCGGCGATGAGCACCAAGTTTGCTCTGGCGGCAGCCGCGGCGCCGCATCCGCAGGTTGGCCAGCGGAACAACTGGAACGCGTCAAATAACTCAGCTGACCGGAGTCTCGACCGCTGCCGTCGGCTTCTCGCCCGGCTGCTTCACCGTTCGATCTCGTCGTGCTCGGCCTCTTCTTCCTCGTCCGCCTCGTCTGCGCCAAACACGATGACGTCATCTTCGCTCAGGCGGGTGGTCAATTTGACTGGTCGTCGAGTAGCGGAAATGTCGGCGCAGCCGTGCAGCCGGAACTACTGCCAGGCCGCGCTGCACACTTCGTTGCTGATTTTCGATTCGGACTCGAGTGGCGGCGGCAGAGCAGACAGCCGCAGCGTCTGCCACAACAACAACAACAACGCTTACAGCGATGAGCCAATCTACATGAGCCACCCCGATCGTCGGACCACCTACTTTGCTCGACGTTGCGTCGCCAAAATCGAGGAGAGCGCGGCGATCGTCATCCAGGAGACGCCTAGCCGGCCGGCCGAAGCAATGGCGGTCACGACCGTCCGATCGCAGCGTCGGGCGGTCCAACAGCTGGCCAGGACTCGGCCGGAGCTGCTATGGCCTCCGCCAATCGCCGGCTGTCAGCGAATGCTCAGCCTGTTGGATGAAACGGTGGCGAGCTTCATCTGGTGGAGCCTGCTGCCGCTTCGTCGGGACCGCGGAGGCGTAGAAACACTGGCCACTAAGCGAATCCGCGACGCTAGTCGCAAGCGATGACGTCATCGCTAGTATATTATTTTGTTTAAATTTTCACTATATATATTACTGCGCTTTCATTCTAATATTTTGTAAGCCAAGACAGACTTGGCAACTAATCTGTATGGAGCAGATTTACGTTGATCAAATGGAAAAATAAATATTTATAAAAGCCTGAGTGTATCTTATTTATGGCCTTCTCCTGAAAGTGTACAGTTTACTGGTTTGAAAAATCTTGTTGAATGTCTGGAAGGTTAATTGGCATGAGCTCATTGGGACATGTCAGTAGTACGTCGCTAAGGCATTTAGCTATGTCGCTATTGGTATTAAAAATATGAAAACCACTAATTTTGTTTTCTGAAAATACTTTTTGAGGCTGTATTTCCTAATTAATTGCACAATAGATTTTAGTAAAGCTTCATATTTTATAATACGAGCCATATAGTTAGTGAATTATTTAAAATTTCGGACATGTTTTAAAGCCAAAAAATCATTGATAAATGAGTTTCTTGTTTCTTAGACTCTTAGAAATTTAGTTTTGCACAATCAATCAGGCCATCAAGGGGTCACTTGATATTGAAAAATGAAGATTCGATCTGCTATTTTTGTGCTAAAAATAGAATGTTTCCATCTCCTATCTCCGCAGCGTATTTTAGCGTAACTCGTGAATCCAGCCCAAAATATTAGTCATTTCTTAGAAAAACTTTTTTTGAAACTTCTACTCAAGCATGGAAAACTGCAGTATGGGTTGCTAGGCTAGTTTTTCTTAGAAATGAGCCGGATTCTCGTAAGGAATGAATAGCTGTTAGCATGCTTCTTAGCAGGAGCGTCACAATTAATTTTTATGGTTGGGGGACAAAGCCCAAGAATTCTACAAGACTAAATTCCTCCATGTACATTATTTTTAGAATCGGTGTACATTTAGTACTCTGTTGTGATTTAGTGATTCAATTTACTTGCCCATACTGTAGCTCTCTCTCTCCCTCTGCCAACCCTCCCTATCCCTTCCATGCTCGCAACTTAATTATTATTGACTATGTTTAATGTACTTTACTGTTTTGTGGTGCCACTGCACTAGACCTATCGTATCGAAAAATTTATTATTGAAGTTACTTAGTCATTGTTTGTGATTTCGGACCCCTGATCATGGTTAGCCCTCCCTTCCCGCGCCCTCTCATTGGCTGTCTCTGTAATATGTAATTCTTGTTTCCTACCCCCCAGTTGCGTTCTGCGTGGCTGCAGCCAATCCCCTCTCGCTCTCTCTCTGCCCCACCCCACCAGTTCTCTTACCCCACCCCATTTTGTTCTGACTGATATTTATTGGCATTCGCTCCTGTCTTCTCCCGCTGACCCTTCGAGCGCTTAGTCTGGCTACTTCGCCGCCCCGGCTACAACAAATATACCATCGTAGTTCAACAGAGACGCCTAGAGCGCCAAGTTGAGCAACCTGTGCCACGGTAAGTATCGTCCTGCTTCTGTTATTTGGGGGTCTAGTGCCAGTTAGGACATCGTCACCAGGGCCTGTGCGTTCGCTGCGACCCTGCTTGCCGGCCTACTGCCTGCGCGTTTGTGCGACAGCGGGTTGGCAAGCAGCAGGACTGGGGCTGAGTCTCCCTGCTCGTACGGAGAGCGAGACGAAGCCGGCTGGTCCGTCTCGGGACACAACAACTCATATTGAAGTCCCAGTCACTCATTTTGGCACCGCAGGCACTTCTAAGAAACTTGAGCTGAATAAAAGACACGTTAAGTTACCAACTGTAAGTAGTTAATAAGCATCAACTATTGTACTCGGGACTACACGCTACGAACTCGTAAATTGAAACTTCAATAGAAATGTAATTTTTACTTAATTTTAAAATAAGATCTATTAAAGTTGATCTAATTTTGCTGTCTGTCCAGCTGGTTCGGTTACTTATCATCTGGCACAAATCTGGATGCACTCCGCATCAGAGAAGACAGTCGGTTGGTCGCTGGTCTCTGACAACGAACTCCAGCGTCAGGCTGTATCAAAGAGGCGCACCAGTTGTTGGCGAACTGCTCCACAGCTGCCTGTCGTCTTCTGGCATCGTCTGCAGACGTCAGCAAGCCAAACTGCAACCGGTTCAGATTGTTTCGAATGTCGGATTTCTCCTTCGACGACATAATCCGCCCCCGGTAGCTGCCCGCGGCCACGCGGATTCGCTCCTGGAGTCGCCTGACCGACGGGCTGACAGTGGCTGCGAGTAACTCGCCACCAGAGCCGGTGCTGACCAGCGGAATTTCACCTGGGCTGTAGCAGCGGTCAGCAATTTGAGATTCACTACTACTGCTGCTAATACTAGTAGTATAGTTGCGAGGAAATGATTGGAATTTTGCTGCAGAACTATACATGTAGTCCCCCTGCCGATGGTCTGCCAGCAGCTCTGAGCAGCGGCTCAGTGTTGAAGCGCACTCGGTGCGAGCGCTCTCGCCATCCGAGCGGCATTGGCCTGGTGATGAGAAATCGAGTTCACTTTTATCCCACTGTTGTACTCCCAGATCTGCAGTTGAGTCGGCGGATTTTAGCGTAACTTCAAACTCCGTTCTGAGACAACCGGTGCGCTCAGTCGATAGGCTCTGAAAGTCTGCAAAGTTCATTGAAAAAGTATTGATCACGACATTGGATTCGCTCTCTTAATATTCGCATCTTTACCTCTTACCGGAAGTTTCGCGTTCAAAATCGTCGATGTAACTTTGAAGCAGCTGCGTTGCCGAGGTTGGCACTGTTTCAAAAATCTGTGGATTTCTGCAGTATTAATAAACAGTTTTCTAATTCTTCGATAACTAGACTGTTAGAAACTGAAGTGCTCTCATTTTTACTGGGCACGTCACTTCAGGGACACTTTCTTCAAGGACACTTCACTTCAGGAACAGGTCACTTCAGGGACAGGTCACTTCAGGGACAGGTCACTTCAGGGACAGGTCACTTCAGGGACAGGTCACTTCAGGGACAGGTCACTTCAGGGACAGGTCACTTCAGGGACAGGTCACTTCAGGGACAGGTCACTTCAGGGACAGGTCACTTCAGGGACAGGTCACTTCAGGGACAGGTCACTTCAGGGACAGGTCACTTCAGGGACAGGTCACTTCAGGGACAGGTCACTTCAGGGACAGGTCACTTCAGGGACAGGTCACTTCAGGGACAGGTCACTTCAGGGACAGGTCACTTCAGGGACAAGTCACTTCAGGGACAGGTCACTTCAGGGACAGGTCACTTCAGGGACAGGTCACTTCAGGGACAGGTCACTTCAGGGACAGGTCACTTCAGGGACAGGTCACTTCAGGGACAGGTCACTTCAGGGACAGGTCACTTCAGGGACAGGTCACTTCAGGGACAGGTCACTTCAGGGACAGGTCACTTCAGGGACAGTTCACTTCAGGGACAGGTCACTTCAGGGACAGGTCACTTCAGGGACAGGTCACTTCAGGGACAGGTCACTTCAGGGACAGGTCACTTCAGGGACAGGTCACTTCAGGGACAGGTCACTTCAGGGACAGGTCACTTCAGGGACAGGTCACTTCAGGGACAGGTCACTTCAGGGACAGGTCACTTTAGGGACAGGTCTCTTCAGGGACAGGTCACTTTAGGGACAGGTCACTTTAGGGACATGTCACTTCAGGGACAAGTCACTCCAAGGACAGGTCACTTCAAGGACAGGTCACTTCAGGAACAAGTCATTTCAAAGACAGGTCACTCCAAGGACAGGTCACTTCAGGGACAAGTCACTCCAGGAACAAGTCACTCCAAAGACAGGTCACTTCAAGGACTGGTCACTTCAAGCACAGGTCACTTCAGGGACAGGTCATTTCAGGGCAGGTCACTTTAAGGGCACGTCACTTCAGGGACAGGTCGCAGATAATGAGTAGTTTCTGCAACACACTCTCACAGGTTTATAAAATGACAGATTGTATTCAGTAGGCCAGCTTACCGTTGAAAAGATGCAGGGGGGTCCATATGAAACAGACCGATTTAAAGAGTTGAAATCACAAGGAAAAAAGCTGCTCAAATCCTGGGCAGAATAAGGCACAGTAAGTATTCTCAAGCAATAAACCACAGGTACACTGAGGCTTGTATTTAACGGTGTAATGACTTGCTGGCGGAGAGGCATTTTCTATTGCAAGAAACCAAGCTGTGTTCGAGGGCACAATGGCGCAGGTTGGTTGGCCACTTCAACGTTTCGGAGCCGAGACACCTGCTCATAGAAAGGAATTGGAGGTGGGGCAGAAGCGTCATTTAAAAACGTGTCAAAGGATTAAGGTTCGTCTTTTTACAAAGGCTCCGCTGCTTGTCAAAGGCTTAACTAGGCTTTAGCCCAGCTGGAGCTGCTGCGGGAGCTAGGGTGAGAGACTGTACGAACTTGCAAAACTGTTGAATGGCTGCGCTGTTCCACTTCACCCAAAGCTGGAAAAGAAGAAATGCTATCATAGTCGTGAACAATTAAACAGTGCCATTAGTCAGAGAGCTTTTTGGCACCAACTACTAATTGGAATAAACTTCTTTAGCACGCAGGTGTTGCTACCCGCATGAATGAGTTCAGTTGTACTCGTAAGCGACATCTAGATTCTGGAGGTTTTTTTGAAAACCTGCACACAAGATCAACTGGACCTGCGTTGCATCTGTATGCTTGAGAAAATTTTGCTTTATTGTTTATGAGTAACAAAGTTACTACGTGCAAATTAGATGGAGAGCTGCAGTTTTGTCAATTTTGAGTCAGCTTCGAGACAGATGTTTGGCACAGTGTTGTAGCAAATTGCCCCCGAGCTTTTTTGAGCGATGGCACACCGACGCCTCTATTAGTCAAAGTAGCTCTGCCGCTCTCTATTAACAGCTCTGCCGCTCTCTATTAACAGCTCTGCCGCTCTCTACTAATAGCTCTGCCGCTCTCTACTAATAGCTCTGCCGCTCTCTACTAATAGCTCTGCCGCTCTCTACTAATAGCTCTGCCGCTCTCTACTAGTAGCTCTGCCGCTCTCTACTAGTAGCTCTGCCGCTCTCTACTAGTAGCTCTGCCGCTCTCTACTAGTAGCTCTGCCGCTCTCTACTAATAGCTCTGCCGCTCTCTAGTAGTAGCTCTGCCGCTCTCTAGTAGTAGCTCTGCCGCTCTCTACTAGTAGCTCTGCCGCTCTCTACTAATAGCTCTGCCGCTCTCTACTAGTAGCTCTGCCGCTCTCTACTAATAGCTCTGCCGCTCTCTACTAGTAGCTCTGCCGCTCTCTACTAGTAGCTCTGCCGCTCTCTACTAATAGCTCTGCCGCTCTCTAGTAGTAGCTCTGCCGCTCTCTAGTAGTAGCTCTGCCGCTCTCTACTAATAGCTCTGCCGCTCTCTAGTAGTAGCTCTGCCGCTCTCTACTAATAGCTCTGCCGCTCTCTACTAGTAGCTCTGCCGCTCTCTACTAGTAGCTCTGCCGCTCTCTACTAGTAGCTCTGCCGCTCTCTACTAGTAGCTCTGCCGCTCTCTACTAGTAGCTTTGCCGCTCTCTACTAGTAGCTCTGCCGCTCTCTACTAATAGCTCTGCCGCTCTCTAGTAGTAGCTCTGCCGCTCTCTACTAGTAGCTCTGCCGCTCTCTACTAGTAGCTCTGCCGCTCTCTACTAATAGCTCTGCCGCTCTCTACTAGTAGCTCTGCCGCTCTCTACTAGTAGCTCTGCCGCTCTCTACAGTATTCTTGTCATAATTCTAAAATGAATCTGAAATGTGTCAGAGGGGCTACTCGGGTAGGTTTTTGCCATAGACAGTTTTTCGAGTCTATTAAATTCCATTAGAAATCATTGAAATAATTGAAATAATTGAAATCATTAGATTTCTACACAGATGATAGCTACGTGCAGTGCTAAAGAATGGCACCAACAAAGGAAAGGGCCGATTCCGCTACAGAAAACAACGATAAAAAGTTCATTGGATTTTATTTGTCCCTAAGACCTGAGCAAGGCCTGTTAGACAGTTTAATCTACCAGTTCTACTCGAAACTGCTGGACCAGTTGAGGCTATTTGACACTCTCAAGGTGTTCCTTGACTCCGACTATAACGCTGAGACTTTGACAAAGGAGAAATTTAGACCGAAATTCACCGAGACAACGAATCCGTTTGTGCGCGATCCTCCGCTGGAGTTCGTTATGTTTCCCGGCGATTACATGCTGGCATTCAGAGACGGCTTTCTGATGTTCCGCATCCTGGAGGAGGCGCTCAAAGCCAATGGAGAGTCGGCTGAGGCGATTCTGGAGAAGTAAGTCTCTTTTCTTGACCTGATTTCTGATTTCCCGTTGGTCACTTCACGTCACTTCAGGGACAGGTCACTTCAGGGACAGGTCACTTCAGGGACAGGTCACTTCAGGGACAAGTCACTTCAGGGACAGGTCACTTCAGGGACAGGTCACTTCAGGGACAGGTCACTTCAGGGACAGGTCACTACAAGGACCGGTCACTTCAAGGACAGGTCACTTCAGGTCAATTTCGGACAAGTAGAGTTCAAACATTATTCTGGCTTGGAGACTGTGTCACTTTGTTCTTTCATTAATACACACGCCAACGCCATCCCGTCAGGTACGAGACGTACAAAGCAACTAAAGGCGAGAAAGACGCCTACCTTCGGGCCTGCTATTGGTACATCTGCACTAATTTTGTGCACAAATGGCCAATACAATATCAAGTGGCATTTTTTGTCGACTGCCTGCTGTACGGCGAGTGGCAGGTGAGCCACCCTAATCTGATCGGCTTGCACCTGCTCGCCATAGCCTGGATGATGGGCATCAAAGCGTTCGACAGGTTCGTGCCAGTCGGACTGCGCAAATGCCTCATCATGCTGAAGCCGCCACTAGCAGGCCTGAAGGCGGCCCAGGGCATCAAGGTGAGCATTGAGCCGCCTTGGCCTACAACTCGACAGCCGGCTAAGGAGGCGACGCAGAAGTCAAAGTGACGGATTTTAATAAAGTGAATGCTTTAATAATCATATTATTTTTGACCTGGTAAATATACACACAGTGCAGTGCTACTAACTACAGATAAATCTGGAGACGAATCTATAAATAAGCCATGGAGTTTCACTATTAGAAGCTGGGGTGAAGTCAACGTCCGTATATATAATCTATAAAGTCGAGCTTCTGGGTTTCAAGCTCTTAATGACGTTTTTTTATTGATTACACCTGCCCCAATTGGGCCGCCAGATGTTCAACCGACAGCTCAGCCGCAGCTATTGCGCGGCGCATCTGAAGGCTGCGTACGGCTGTTCAGCCCATGGTGGGGGGTCGCCACATGCAGACTCAATTACCCTAGCTAATGCTGCCATCCATTTTACAGCTGGGTGAACTGAAACAATGCAGAGTTACATGTAAGTGAGGACACAATTTGTTCCAGTGGGATTCGGGAATCGAACCCCCGACCTTCAAGTCGTGAGTCCGACGCTAGGCAGCTCAGTGCTGAACGCACCCGACTCTTGAGCGCCAACGCACCCCCCCCCCTCGTTCGTTCGAAATTGAAACACACGTGACCCGTTATGTGCCTGCTCATCTTGGAGTTAATTCACACGATCACGACTTCAGCAACTGGCGAAATTCTGTTTTCTGCTTCAGCGAGAAGAAGCCAAGAAAAAAACATTTTGAGCAACTCCAACACCGCTAGGGTTGTAAATCGTGCCGTAGGAAATTGAAAATTCTAAATTTCCGAAAATCCGCCGCCATTTTTAATTAGCGTTGCTTAGCTACAGTCTTCCTTCTTGGAGACTCTGAAACCTTAATTAAAGAAACGTTTTCTTGTAATTAGCACGCTTGGGACTTGAAGGCGTCCTGTTGATTCACTGGCGCTATATGCTACTACAATACGAGCGAAAACTTTACTACTACTACTACTACTACTACTACTACTACTACTACTACTACTACTACTACTACTACTACTACTACTACTACTACTACTACTACTACTACTACTACTACTACTACTACTACTACTACTACTACTACTACTACTACTACTACTACTACTACTACTACTACTACTACTACTACTACTACTACTACTACTACTACTACTACTACTACTACTACTACTACTACTACTACTACTACTACTACTACTACTACTACTACTACTACTACTACTACTACTACTACTACTACTACTACTACTACTACTACTACTACTACTACTACTACTACTACTACTACTACTACTACTACTACTACTACTACTACTACTACTACTACTACTACTACTACTACTACTACTACTACTACTACTACTACTACTACTACTACTACTACTACTACTACTACTACTACTACTACTACTACTACTACTACTACTACTACTACTACTACTACTACTACTACTACTACTACTACTACTACTACTACTACTACTACTACTACTACTACTACTACTACTACTACTACTACTACTACTACTACTACTACTACTACTACTACTACTACTACTACTACTACTACTACTACTACTACTACTACTACTACTACTACTACTACTACTACTACTACTACTACTACTACTACTACTACTACTACTACTACTACTACTACTACTACTACTACTACTACTACTACTACTACTACTACTACTACTACTGCTACTACTACTACTACTACTACTACTACTACTACTACTCGTGAAGATATGGGAACGACTGTTTTACTTTCACGACTTCAGAGACTTTGATTGGTTTAAAAACTTTATTTGAACATTAGTAAATAATTGGTAGCATTAAATTATATAAATCAATTGTTAAATTGTAAACTTCGCTACGAGTAAGTTCATATTGGAATAAATATTTTTTGCAAACACCAAAGTCAAGGATAAGAGATGGTTGCCAGCGTTTTTATAGTTATCAGTCTAGTACGAGCGTGTAACCAGAGTATTCGCTGGAGGAAAAGCCAGATTAACTAAACTTTTGGTTACTATGTTTCAACAAAAAAAATCGGCCCACCCGCATTACTAGCATTAAAGTGTAACTTGCATCGTGCAGCTATTAGAAAAGCTATTAGGAAAAGTGTCAGGAGGCGTCAACTTGTTTGTCAGATGAGGCGTCAACTTGTTTGTCAGATGAGGCGTCAACTTGTTTGTCAGGGGGGGCGCAAATTTGTTTGTCATGGGGATGCTATAACTTTGGTGTCAGGGCCTAATTAAAAATTTGCACCCATACAGGTGTTGCCGTGCATCGAAGCAGCAAAGATCCCGAAAATCAGTCTGATAGTCACGCAATCCCCGAAAAATCCTTAATTCCTCCGCCATCGTGTCAGTCGTCGTCAGCTTTGCAGGCCCTGGTCGAGTCGCAGTCGCCTGCAGCCGACGTTGAGTCGGTGAACTCCGACATTCTCGTAGGCACACGCGACACTGGCGAGCTGGTCAGCATGGACACGAATTCGGGAAAGTCGATCAAGCCGTCGCCGTTCGTGTCGACCTCGCGAAGCATTTCCTGGGCGTCGGTCAGGGACACCTCCGCGTGCCCGAGCGCCGACAAGACTTCCTTGAGCTCGGCGGCGCTGATGTAGCCGTTAGCATCCTTGTCGAACACCCGGAAGGCGGCCAGCAATTCGTCTTCGGAGTCGTCGCCGCCGACGCCCCGTGTCGGCGAAACGCGTCGCGAACCGGACGCGGAGCCGGAGCTCGACTCTCTGGAACCTCGGCGCCGCGGAGGCTGGCGCTCTTTCTTCTTGGCGCCGGTTCGGTCGCGCCTACCCGACCGTATGAGCTGGATGAACTCGTCGAACTCGATGGTGCCGTTGCCGTCGCGGTCGATTCGACGGAGAAGTTCCTGCGATTGAAGACGCTTCTTGGAAAATTAAAGTACACCGCGCACTCGGGGCTGTTTAGTTGGGTTGCTAGGCGATTAGGCCTACTCAGTATTTTCTTTCTGAGTGGTTCGATAGCTTTAGCTACAGAATTTAAAAAACTGTACTTGACTGCACAGACTGGCTAAAAAATCTATTCAGATTTTGTTGCGCTGCTTGATATAGCTGTGTCGACAAAATTATTTGTTTTACTTTCGCTTAAAAATATGCGGCAGTTAAAGCAGCCGATGGCATGGGTGCTTTTCAGCCCTTTTGTCGAATCACTTCGCTCTGTTAAAACTACCAACGCCAACTGGTAAAACCAACCACCCTCCTCTCCAAATGATAAAACCACCCACCCCTCACATACTGATAAAAACACCCACCTCTCCTCCCCAACTGATAAAATTACCAACCCTCCTTTCCAATTGATAAAACCACCCACCCCTCACATACTGATAAAAACACCCACCTCTCCTCCCCAACTGATAAAATTACCAACCCTCCTTTCCAATTGATAAAACCATCCACCCTTCTCCCCAAATGATACAACCTCCCAACCCTCACATACTGATAAAAACGCACGCTCACACAGGGTGCACAGCGTTCCTGATTTTCAATGTAACGTGTAGCGTGTTTGAGCTGCCGCTTAGCTGCTCTGTATAGCCAGTGAAGGAAGCATCCGCCTATTTTGGAATCAGATACAGAAAACTCTGCACCCAAACTTCCTTAACAAGTAAAATCTCCCTGTTTTCATAATCCTTCTACGCCTCGAAATTTCTGTTTAGATTTCCAGCGTACCGAGCGTACTTCTTGTTTTACAATAATATTCTAACAAGGCGCGGGCAAGGAAGTCTCCGAAAGCTTTAAATCACTTGAGTCAATTTTGCAGCGCAGCAAAACTGTGTTACGAGTGTATTTACTTACTGACTCTGCTTTTGGGGCTTCCCAATCCTTCCTTTCGGTTTCCACAAATTCTCTGCTTGAATTATTTGTGAGGCATCAGCAAATGAACCTCTGGCTCCTTGTTTAGCGCCACCCTGACTCTTAGTTTAGCGCCACCCTGCCTTCTAGTTTGGCGCCCACCCTGACTACAAGATTGGCGCCGCCCTGACTCTTAGTTTAGCGCCACCATGCCTTCTAGTTTGGCGCCCACCCTGTCTCCTAGTTGAGCGCCACCCTGTCTCCTAGTTTAGCGCCACCCTGTCTTCTAGTTTAGCGCCACCCTGTCTTCTAGTTTAGCGCCACCCTGTCTCCTAGTTGGCGCCACCCTGTCTTCTAGTTTAGCGCTACCCTGTCTCCTAGTTTAGCGCCACCCTGTCTCCTAGTTTAGCGCCACTCTGACTCTTAGTTTAGCGCCACCCTGACTCTTACTTAGCGCTACCCTGTCTCCTAGTTTAGCGCCACCCTGTCTCCTAGTTTAGCGCCACTCTGACTCTTAGTTTAGCGCCACCCTGTCTCTTAGTTTAGCGCCACCCTGACTCTTAGTTTAGCGCCACCCTGTCTCCTAGTTTAGCGCCACCCTTTCTCCTAGTATAGCGCCACCCTGTCTCCTAGTTGAGCGCCACCCTGTCTTCTAGTTTAGCGCCACCCTGTCTTCTAGTTTAGCGCCACCCTGTCTCCTAGTTGGCGCCGGGTCCATGAGAATTGCCCGCAGACGTATTGCCCGCCGAGATTTGCCCGCAGGAGATTTGCCCGCCGAGCTTTTCCCGCGGAGATTTGCCCGCAGTGCATTTTGCCCGTGAGCGAATTGCCCGTGGAGATTTGCCCGCCGAGAATTGCCCGCCGAGATTTGCCCGTAGTGCATTTTGCCCGCGAGCGAATTGCCCGCCGAGTTTTTTCCCGCCGAGGTTTGCCCGCAATGCTTTTTTCCTGCAGCGCATTTAGCCACGCGTCAGATTTTGTCTGCATTGCCTTCCCAATGCTTTGTACGTGTTAATCTCAATAAAGAGATTTACACGATCAAAACGTTTTGATAGTAACTGCATATCAAATGCATATTTTGGGGGGAGCAATGTAGACAGAATCTAGCTGCCAAATGCGCTGCAAAAAAGCATTGCAGGCAAACCTCGGCGGGAAAAAACTCGGCGGGCAATTCGCTCGCGGGCAATTCACTCGCGGGAAAATTGCACTGCGGGCAAATCTCGGCGGGCAATTCTCGGCGGGCAAATCTCCACGGGCAAATCTCCTGCGGGCAAATCTCGGCGGGCAATTCATCTGCGGGCATTTCTCGTGCTCCCGTTGGCGCCACCCTGACACTGAATTAAGCGCCTCTGACGTCTAAAGTCGCCATCTTGAGGCCCATGCCTGAGGCTCAAAGTGCAGTCTCAAAGTCTCAATGGCCTTTCGGACAAGGTTTCGCCCCCCCTCAGAGGCATGCAGGGTGGCGGCGCCCCTCCCCTGGGGAAAGCAATTCTGTCTCTATATTTAGAGACAAAAATAGCGTCTGTTTTGCTTCTACAGCTGCAATTTTCTCTGTAATCCGGTAAAAATTTCAATCGACTCAAAAGGCTTGCAGGCAAGTCGCTGTCAAGGCAGTCTGCCTCAATAAAGGAATAATAATTATTTGCTTAGAAACAGCTGCTGCGTTTACCATTTCTGGCCTCTGCAATTTCGTCGTTAGACAAAACAGTGAGCTGAGGAATCGAGAAAATAATAGGTTCGATAGCTTAAGCTACAGAATTGAAAAAAACTCTACTTGACTGAAGAGACTGGCTAAAAAATCTATTCAGATTCGTTGCGCTGCTTGCTATAGCTCTGTCGACAAAATTATTTGTTTTACTTTCGCTTATAAAATATGCGGCAGTTAAAGCAGCCGATGGCATGGGTGCTTTTCAGCCCTTTTGTCGAATCACTTCGCCCTGTTAAAACTACCAACGCCAACTGGTAAAACCAACCACCCTCCTCCCCAAATGATAAAACCACCCACCCCTCACATACTGATAAAACACCCACCTCTCCTCCCCAACTGATAAAATTACCAACCCTCCTTTCCAATTGATAAAGCCATCAACCCTCCTCCCCAAATGATACAACCACCCACCCCTCACAAACTGATAAAAACACCCACCTCTCCTCCCCAACTGATAAAATTACCAACCCTCCTTTCCAATTGATAAAACCATCCACCCTCCTCCCCAAATGATACAACCACCCACCCCTCAAAAACTGATAAAAACACCCACCTCTTTTGCCCAAATGATAAAACCACCCAACCCTCCTGCTTAAGTGATAAAACCACCCACCCCTCCTCCCCTCCTCCGAAATTGATAAAAACAACCACCTCTCCTCCCTAACTGATAAAGCCACCCCTTTCCCCACTGGAACGATCACCTACCCTCCCTCACCGATAAAAACAGCCCACTCTTTCTCCCTTCTTTGAGAGGAGAGCCACCCCCTCTAAGTTATAATAGAACCAGCCACCCCGCCTCCCCGACTAGCCCTGCAAAACCGACTATTGTATTAATCTGGTTTCACTTTCATCCTAAACCTCTTCTGCTCTCCGTGGCTATAAAATTGCCCACAATTCTTACAGTAGTCTGCCACCTCCTCTACAAAACACAAAATCACTCAATAAATTTCTACAACTTCTCTCGTAAAATTCAAACCCATCTTAGTCGCTCACTTTCAACTGCGAGGCGCTGAGCGACAATCCAACGCAGCGTAGTACAGTGCCCAGTTCCTCGGTAGTAATGCACCCGTCGCCGTCTTTGTCGAACATTCGAAATGTCTCTTGCAGTACCTGCAGCTCGGTGGCTGACACTAGAAACAGCTCTTCGGCTTCGTCTTCGGCCTCGGCAGCGGCGGCGGCAGCGACAGCGGGGTCAGCATTAGGCGTCGATGCTTCGTCTTGTTGAGCGTCGCTCTCGTCAGTGCCTCCGTCCAAAGCGCGCATAAGTTTTCGGTCCGACAGCATCGACGGCACCCGCTTCTCCAGTTCGTCCTCCTCAGGCGGGGGCCTTCCAGACTTTCTAGCGTTAGAGCTCGTTGCCATCCTCAAAGAATGAAGAAGAAGAAGAAGAAGAAGAAGAAGATGAAGCGATTTCGAAGCCAAAAATTTGTGCTGCTCATTCGGACGTGCTCAGTTCAAATGGGGATCTCCCGGCCAGTCAGTGACCGGCACTGAGGCAATGCTGGTTAGGCAGGGTGAAAGTGCCATCCCAGGGATTTGCACTCGGAGCTCAGTAGCTAATCAGCAGCCTGCTCACACACCCAGACTCCTTGCGCGCTCCCCAAATTCTCTTTCTCTCCCCTCCCTTATTTCTTTTCTTTCCATTATCGAATCCCTGTTTACTACTCAGTGCAGACTTGTGCAGATAACGCCAGTGCCTGCAACTTCCTATGCCCTCGCCTAAGCCGCCTGCGCTTCCCCCTGTCTCTCTATCCCCCCTCCTCTCCCTCTGTTTCTTTATTTGAACTCGTTCAGTCGAGAGCGTGACCCGCGGCTCGCTGTAACCTGTCTTACCTCAGCTCAGCCTTTGTAACGCTCATTTTTGTAACCAAGGAGCCCTTAAAACGACAATCTGTATTGCCGATGCCGACCAACTCTTAGCGCAAGGCTAAGTTTAGAAAACGGACAGTTGCAAAGTTGAAATCCTTCAGGGCAAAGATATAAGTTGGGCCATAGACAACACGCAAATTTCTGACTGAGAAATTGCTAATTCCAATGTCTGATGCTGTCGTTAGTAAACTGAAAGTTCACTGTATCCTTGCAAAGACGCTTTATAGAATTTAAATTCTCAGTTTTTGATAAAACTAAATTCGAGCAGTTTTCCCGGCATTTCTTTAGAAAACAGTCGGATTCTAAACCATTTAACTCATCGGTTAGCAAACATGCGGCCCAGAAAGCCTCTCTATCCGGCCCTCAGGTCCTTTGAAACTTCACAATAGCTCAAGGTTTGTGTCTCTTCTCAGCTCTTTTCTTTCTGATCTCCTCTCTTCTCTTTTCTCTCCTCTCCAGATCTTATAGTGTGCAGTTTGTACATGAATCTAGGCGTTGTAAAAGTCGTTGTTGCTGCTCCAAATTTTAGTTCGCGGTGTCCTTGGCTTGGCTTAGCAATCACCCGCGCCCCCCTTCCCAGGCTCGCGCATGCTAATGACGCCTCCTGTCTGCACCTGGACACACGGCTGACTAATTAAATAGGCAGTCCGGGCACAGAGCTGGCTATCCTAATAAAAATAGTTGGGAAGCTGGGAGTTGCCTGGATATAGAAATGAATAAAAAACCCAAAGAGATCTATAACATATTTAAATTTCATGGTCGTGTCGTGTAGTCTGCAATTAATTTTAATACCAGAGCATCTCATATTTAGGTAAACGGAAAATTTATTTCACCTTCTTGGGCAGTGCAGATCAACGGTAAACGCATCTGACAGTCGCAAATCTTGAGTAATGTGATTGGAAGAAAGAAACAATTAAGAAAGGAGTTGTTACCGAAGGCGTTGCGCCAGAGTGCTCAAAGGCCATCCTGATATACTGAGACTATCAATATTATTTTCCTGAATTACTAGGTTTTTAACTAACATTAGAGTACCGTCAAGTCTAGATGCACTACTGCGTATGCCCGGGTGACGTCCTTATAGATCAGCGGTTATGCACCTGCTGACGAAGAGTGAAGATGCAGACACTGCGCTCCTAAGAGTTTGAATCTCACTTTTGGAGACAAATTTAAAAGCTCGAAATGTACTCTGATTCTATCCTGCTTTGTTATATTTACTACTGTGCTTTGTTATATTGTTGTTTTTTCAAAACAAGCGTGTGACTCTACTCCTGAACAGTAGTGTGTCAAGCCGTCCTATTGTTGACCATATGCTTCCAATTCAGAGTTTTGGAAGATAAGCATAAGCAGTCGCGGTTAAGAAGACTTACGTAGCTGAATCCGGGAGCCCCAAAAATTACTGGAATCGTTAACTTGTAAAATTGGTTCGCAGCACAGCCTTGATATAGAAAATTAGTTAAAAAATAAAGCAATAAACAACTCATCGATACAAATTACACTGCATCAGTTCCATATTGACCTAAAACTTTACTCTACTACAGGAGAAAATGTGACAGACAAATGTACTTCAGGGACGAGTGGATGATTTTGTGTGACAAGCAACGGCAGTAAAATCTTCAGACACCAGTAGTCAAAGTGAAATCTTCGTCTGCTGTGCCATCGTCACAGCCTCCGCTGTTGTTCATTGTCTTCTCTTTTTCTGACATCAGCCGCCGCTGCTGCTGCTGCAGTTGCCAGGGTGCTTTGCAAGTTGACCCGCTGCTGTCGTCCCGTCGTAGGTTGCCATCGCCGTCGCCTCCAACATCGCCACCGTGGCCTCTGTACATGCAGTTCAACAGGCTTGGCAAACTTCGGCACAACAGTGTTTTAACTAGCAGCACCAGAACTTCGATTAGTTCGCAGAGACCAACCACCGACACGCCCAGGTACAGCCCCATTAGGCCGCCGATGTCGGATAGAAACTGCGACAGCGGGTACTCAGCCTCTTCAATTGTGACGTCGCCGCGATTCGAGGCCGCTGTGAGAATCAGATTGCTCACCTCCAGCTTGCCACGGCGCAGCAAGGCCCGACTGTTGGTTTCTGATTTCCCTGTCACCGATCTGGAATAAGAATTGGCCAATTATTAGCAATTCTGAGACAGAACTGGTTTTCAGCTGCAGAACAGATCCTGGTTGATGAGATCCTGGTCTCTGATCTGCAGCTGAAGCATGATGTTCCTGGTTGATGAGATCCTGGTCCCCGATCTGCAGCTGAAGCATGGTGTCTGCAAGGTTGGATCGCAAGCCTGGAGAACGCACGCCCGCTGTGTCGGTGAGGAACAAGGCCGAGCATCTGGCCAGGACAGCAAACTGTTGTTTTGTAAAACGTTTGCTGCTGTTTCAAAAATATGGCATCAGTCCTGTAGACCACCGGACAACCCTCGTATTTTCAGATTTTACAGCCAAGAATTAAAAATTTCAGAATTTCAGAGATGCTTTCTGAAGTTACGAGCGTAACTTTGCAGCGAAAATTCGCAAGTGAAGAATTTCTCGACTAAATAAACTCTGGTGATTGCAGGTAGCAATACCACACTGATATATCGGTAGGTAACAATACCGATCCGAATCCAACGTACTTTTATTTTCAGTCGTTGTCCCAGCGTTAATTTATTTGTCTGTGTCCCAAACAGCTACCGACTGACTCTATAAAGGCTTGCCTTGACTTATATCGTTAAACAAAATATACATTCAACTTAAGTTATGCTCTTTTATTAAAAGCCTTCGGCTCAACGCTGAATCAATGCATAAAACACAACAATGGCGTCGCAGTCGCTTGGCGAACTGCCGATCGAGCTCAAACCTGGATGACTGCCTTCCAAGCGCTGGCCCGAGCAAAAGACTGGACTGATAGTGATGGAAAGAAGACCATCGCAGACAACTTTTTGGTGCACTGCGGGCTCACAGCCTTGGAGAAGATACAAAGCATAATCGCCCCTAAATCTGTGACCGACCTGACCTTTGATGAAATCAACACTGCCGTGCAGGCGTACCTAAAGCCAAAGGAAAAGCTGGTCATCGCTGAACGCGTTCGTTTCTTTGCCATGCGGCAAGCACCAAATGAATCAATCTCTGACTTCGTTAGCCGACTTCGTCGTGCCGCTAAGGACTGTAAGTTTGATGATTTGAAGACATCCACCAGTCCTCTCGAGGAATTGCTCCAAATGGCGCTAATTTCTGGGCTCAGCAAATTAAACCAACAACAACGCGTTCTGGAGGCCACTCAAATCAAATCATTCCAGTCGGTTCCCCGAAATTGTGGACTTTATTCGCGACCTAGAGCAGGTGGCGGCTTTTGTGTCCATAAAATCAAGCGACTTTGACTCAGCCGGCTCCTTCGATCCAAACACACGAAGCCTCTGTGCATTACTCGCAGCGGCATAATGGACATCGGAGTGTCAAGGACTGTTGTTACTGTGGTAAAGCACATTCGGAAGGAAAATGCCCGGCTCTTGGCAAGCTCTGTTCGAAATGTGGTAAGAAAAATCACTTCGCCAGCGTATGTCGCTCATAATCTGCACGGCCTGTGCACCAATTCACTGACCCATCAGCTCATGAAATAGACAATGAGCCACATGAGAAGACTTCCCTTATGCATCTCAGCGACGTGGGCACTGTCCACGCTGTCAACGTGGCCACCGAGCCACTTATTATCGATGGCAAGACCGTCGACATGCAGATCGATACAGGCGCCTCCGTCTCCGTGCTCTCCAGTTCGCAATCGGAACGACTGGGTCAACCCTCGCTGCAGAAGTGTTTTCGGCGGCTAGAAGCCTTTGATGGTCACGTGATTAAGTCACCCGGAAAGCTGGCAACCACGGTTGAACTACGAGGTCATGTGCACCCTGCAGAGCTCATTGTGGTCAACTCTAACAAACCATATGGCTTGTTTGGTCGCGATTTGTTGGACGCGGAGGACCTCTTTCACACCACAAGTGTGCCCCAGAACAACGCCCGCGTAGTTGAGCCATTGCCTACCATAAAAGGCGCAAAAGCTCGCATGGAGGTTGTTGACGGTGCCAGACCCAGATTCTGCCGTGCTCGATCCGTGCCTATTGCAATTGAGGGGCAGATTAACGCCGAACTCGACCGCTTGCAACAGCTAGGAGTAATTGAACCCATCGAGGGACCCGTCAGCAATGCTTCGCCCGCGGTGTGGGTGAAAAAGAAAGACGGCACTTTGCGCATGTGTGCCGATTACAGCGTACACGTGAATGATAAAATCAACCCCGACTCGCATCCGATCCCCAATGTAGAAATTCTTTTCTCGCGCTTGAAAAACGCAAAAGTTTTCGCCATCGTCGACCTCCGCTCGGCCTACTGGCAAATTGAACTGGATAAAGCGGCCAGAGATCTCTCCATCATCAACACGTCGCGTGGACTGTACCGAGTAAACAGACTGCAAATGGGGATGAAAAACGCCTCGTTTATCTTCCAGAAAACTATGGAATCGATTTTGTCAGACATCAAAGGACTGCTGATTTATCAAGACGACATCCTGGTGCACGCACCAGATGCGGCTATTCTAGAAAAGCGTCTTGCCGCGGTGCGCACCCGACTACAGGAAAAGCGCGTCACCATCAAAGAGTCCAAGTGCATCAGCTACACCGATTCCATCTCTTTTCTTGGATTCAAGATCTCTGCCGCCGGAATCCAGCCAGACGAACGGCTTGTTGAAAAAGTCAGACATGTTTCCGCACCGACTAACAAATCTGAGCTCGCGAGCTTTTTGGGACTGGTCAACTTCTTTGGGAGACTGATTCCGAACTTCGCTCGAAAGACCGCTCCTCTTAACCATATGCGAAAATCCAACGTCAACTTTGACTGGACCGACGAGTGCTCTCGAGCTTTTAATAATCTCAAAGCTGAAATCGCCTCTGCGCCAATAGTGCAGTTCTATAGCCTATCAAAGGAGCTGACTCTAACAACGGATGCCTCAAAGAGCTCAATAGCCGCCGTAGTGACTCAGGAAGGGCATCCCGTAATATTTGTATCGAGGACGCTTTCATCTGCCGAATCAAATTACTCAAATATTGAGCGCGAGGCCCTCGCCATCTTCTGGGCCGTCGCTTCACTGAAGCAATTCCTTCATGGCCGTCACTTCACAATCAAAACAGATCATCAGCCACTGACTCGCCTTTTCCGCGGTGTCATCCCTCTGAACACATCGGCGAGAATCACGCTGGGCTATGCATCTCATGCAGTTTGACTTCAATATCGAGTACGTGCGAGGCAGCGATATTCCACACGCTGACGCTCTATCTCGGCTCCGGTTTGATAACCCTTCAGCAGATGACAAGGAAACGTTTGATGCCATCAACGTCGTGGTATTTGAATCACCGGTGATCGAGGCCGGAAGAATTTTGACAGAAATGGACGCAGACCCGTTCACCCAGAAGATTCTAATGAGAGTACGCAATGGAAACTGGCAAGGTTGCTCGCAGGCAGAGTCAAGCCTCAAAGCCATTTCCGAAAAGCTAACGCTGGAAAACGGCCTTCTTTACATGCAGAGGAGGGTTTACATCCCCCCACGGTTGCGACGGGCCGCCTTTGACGCAATCCATGACACCCACTCTGGAATTCAGGCCTCATACAACCTGCTTTCAGCGTCTTGCTGGTAGCCTGGGATGCAACAGGATGTGTCACAATTTGTCCAACGCTGCCCGGTCTGCAGCCGCCTACGACCGCGTGTCGGCCACGACAGGGATCGATGGCCTGCCCCGGACTAACCATTCCAACGCATTCACATGGACTGGGCGCATGTAAGAGGAGAGATCTCTCCTCTTACATACTTACATGGCGACATACTGATTATCGTTGACGCTCATTCTGGCTGGATAGAAGCGTTTCCCTGCCAAAACAGAGTGGCCAGCACTGTCCAGCGGTGCCTCTGCGCCATCTTTGCACGCTTTGGTATGCCGGAGCTGGTTGTGTCAGACAACGCACCCGAATTTGTGGCCGATAGCCCCAACGCATGGCTGCGCGCACATGGAGTGAAGAAAATGGAGTCACCCGCCTACTATCCTCAGGCAAACGGTCTCGCAGAAAGGGCAGTGCAGACCGTTAAATCTGCGCTGCGCGCATGGTCGGAGAGAATAACACACATGGGATTCCCATTCTACCTGCAAAAAGTGCTCATGCACCATCGCAACTCCTCGAGAAGCCACGGTCAGTGCCCAGCCGAGTTGGTGCTTGGTAGACGCCTTCGTGTGCCGGTCGTCTCACAGTTCGAGCAAGGAGACAACGTCATCTACCAGCCGCAAAAAGCAACTCAGGGAAGCCAGGCTACATTTCTAATGACTGCTGGGCACAATACGGCATGGATTCTAGAAGTTGAGAGCCTGAAGCTGGCCAGCACCAATCAGTTGGCTCCATCGATTCCACAGCAGGACGCACTTACAGCGGACGAAGAGGAAGCATCTGACAATCTGCCTGTGCAACAGCTCCCCAATCTGCCTGTGCAACAGTCCCCGCTGCAAATGGCGGCCGGAGAAGAGCAGGCACCAACGACTCATGAGCAGGATGCCCCAGAGCAACCGAATGACAACCCGACGCGCCGAAGCTCGCGAAATCGTCGGGCCCCTGATCGATTTGTGCCGTAATTGCTGAACAGCATAGACGCTGATTAATCCCAAACTTTCAACGAATTCGCCGTTAACTTCGTTAAGCACCAAGCTCCCTAAGCTCACCCGTTCATACTCAAACCCACCAATCAGTAACCACCAACGCTTTACTGTTGCAGTTCTCTTTCCCTAGAGGGGGACATGTTGTATACCGATTCGAATCCAACGTATTTTTTTTTCAGTCGTTGCCCCAGCGTTAATTTATTTGTCTGTGTCCCAAACAGCTACCGACTGACTCTATAAAGGCTTGCCTTGACTTATATCGTTAAACAAAATATACATTCAACTTAAGCTATGCTCTTTTAATAAAAGCCTTCGGCTCAACGCTGAATCAACGCATAAAACGCAACACACACATTGACTATGTCAATGCGATGTCTGAAAGTTTAGGCCTACGCTCTATTTTACGATTTTAGTAATAAAGTTTAGGAATTGAGCAATACGAACTTTAACACGTCCGCAATGAAGTGCAGCCTGGCCGGATTGGCCATTTCTGACCACATCTCCCTGTACATTTCGCGCTGACTGTCCACATCCCAGGTCAGACTGTCGCATTCCGGCCTCTTCAGATGGTCGCACTGGCGCTCAAGTAGCGGTCTGAAGTTCGACCTGTAAATATTATGTATGAGCGTATTTGACGCTAGAGTTGAATCAGCGAAATAAAAAACTCCGCTTTCTTAGAACCCCATTTCTTGATTGCAGTTCGGCCTAAATTTGTGTTAATCTAGCAAAATAATTTTGGCATGTCTGGATCAGCTTGGCATTAAAACAATTGTTCAACGTCATTCCTGTGCGAACTCTCATGGACTAGAACCAGCTGTCAATCTGCGAACATGGAGTTGCATTCAGACTTTAGGGCCTAAGGAAAACATCGATGCCGGAATAGCTGAGGGAATTAAGTGAGTTTAAAGGATAGCAATATCTAGTATTGATTAGGCTACTTCGCTCTTATGAGGCGTGCTACTTTGAGCATGGATTTATTGCTGGTTATAAATAGTCGTCAAGATTTAAATCTATATTTTCTGTGCTTCGAATCCTTGCAATATATTTTTTACTATCGGGAACTCCGAGAAAATGTCAATTTTATTGACCAATCAGGAAGCCCGCAAGACATCAGCCATCGCTCATATCCAGCATTTACTGGCTTAATTTGATTTTCGAAAGTCACAAGTCCAAGAGAATGAAAAAAAGTTTTTATTCTTTGCATCATAAAACTGCATAATTGACTATATCCTTGACAGTTGTCCGTTTAGAAAGCCCTTAAAACCGAAGCAATAATTTATTTCATTTCTATATTAGAAATCCCCCAGACTGACTCGTACGTTTTAGTTGTAGCATTGTAATAAGTGTACTGCTTGCAAAATAAGTATAACATTGATTTGGTACTGCAGCACTGATTATTAAGTCAAGATCCGGGCCCAAAGAGAAAAGCGAGCAGGCATTTTCCGTGATTTATTAGCTGCAGCTGCTGCTAATAAATTATCTCAGGGGGGGTGGGCCTTGCCTTGCCTTTGCGATCTCAGGGGGATCACAAAGTAGAAAAGTAGAAAATTTATCTTTAGAATTTAAATACGAAAGCATCAGCATAATAAGCTTTGCTTTCAAATGACAAATAAAATAACATTTTATTACATCCTGGTCCTGACTAAGACGACCGGATCGTAAAACCAAAACTTACTCATTGCGGAAGAACCTGGCCGTTGCATCCAAACAGCGTAGATTTTTTTCCACACCCTCAATCCGAAATTGGGAGACGTTGAAGCACAGCATTGGCAGCATATCGTTCAGGCGGGGCACCATCAGGTGCGGGTTGTAGCAGCCGCAGCGCTCGTAGAAGATCCTCTGCGACAGCGCTTGATGGCAAAGTCCGTAGCTCAGGTTATACACTCGGGTCTCGCGCAAGAAATAGTCATAGACAGGCATTGGCATCACGTCCTGTCGACAGTTGCTTTTCGCCTGAAGCATCTGGTGCCGTCGCTGTTCTAGAAACACGGTGGTCGCCACTCCCGGCGGTGTCTCAATCTGTCGGCCGTCCTCTGGCAGCGTGCCAGGCTTGTGAATGAACACCCGGCCACCGTACTGATAATTAGACGAGTTGAATCTCAAATAGGACAAATAGTTGCCTTTGATAACGAATTGCAGCGAGTCGACTGCTTGCAGATTTCCTTGATTGGTGAGCTCGTTCAATCTCAGAGTGTGACAGGCGCACCGGAACCGCATCACAAAACTGCAGCTGTGGAATCCTTCATCTGCTTGGCCGCTCACAGTCAGCGGCAGCCAGTTGGAGTCGATGTTAACCTCACTCTGGATGAGCTCGTTGTGCAACTTGTAGGAGACGGCAGCCAACAAGCTGTTTGACAGCGTGTCACTGAACACCGAGCTGTTCAGGGTGGACAGGGCAATAGATCTAACCAGCGTGTTCAACATCTCGTCCAGGATCCGTTCGCGTGAATCACCTTGAAGGAACGTTTCCAACGTGGCGGTAAGATTTTGCACTCGAGGATTCGACACCAAATCGTCGATGACCTCCTGGAAGATGCTATACGTTCGGTTGTCGCCAAGGAAAACGGGTGTGTTGTCGCAGAAGGTCACATCGGGCCAGACAAAAGCGTCTTTACCGGGATGGTGCGCGGTGAGCACAGGAAAGTGGAGGTAACGATTTGTGATCAACGACACGTTGGCGACGAATGCAGCTAGTCCGCCTAGGACGAGGGCTAGCCAGAAAATCTTCTCTAGGCGGCTAGGAGCTGACGCGGCATGAGAGATTCCGTGGACAGTCGAGTGAGCAAACAGAGAGGCGAGATGAGCGCGCAGCTTCCCGCTGCCCGCGATGCCGCCGCTGTCGCCGCTGCTCCGCATGACAACAACTGGTTGCTACTGGCTTTTGAGTCTCTTAGGTGCCGCGCGGAGGCGGAGTAGAGCATTTGCAGTCTTAACAGCAGGGAAGCGGAAGTCAGCGCGTGTCTTCAACTAACTAGCTGACTGGGGCAGCTCACAAAAGCTCCCTCTCCAGATCCCGCCATCAATTCTCGTTGGTCAATTCCCTTTCGTCGAATAAGAAGACGAAAGCATTCGGGGAAATGGGATATTGTCTACGTAAGACTTCCACAACGCAAACGATTATTAATTGCGCCTTTTCAAATATGAAGCAGCATAGTTTTTTTGCTAAAAGTAGACACTGTGTTTCGAAACTTTCATCTTCGAATGTCTGTATAACCGAGAGGTGGCTGCGTCAAAAACTGTTTATTAGTAACAGAGATGCAGCGAGCTGTTTTTAGCCGTACAAAATTTCGATAGTGCTTTTAGCCTTTTGACTTACTTTGACTTAGCTGCAGGGCTGTCCCGGAGGGGACACAGCGGGAAGGCGCGAGCGCCCATTCCGCTAGTCCCTGAACGGCCGACGCGTCGCTATGGACGGAGGGTTGGCGCCGCCCAGGGAGGTCCCTCAGTGTCGCCAGCAGCTATAATGCTCTCTGGAAAGGAGAGTTCAGCCCTGCGGGTGGCCCGAAGGTAGCGCATGAGCTGATTAAAGTTTTCGGGTTTGCACGCTTCAGTAATAGATGTGTGTGGCCCGAGGTAAGTGAGTCTGGCCCGCGTGAAGGCGGACAGATGCTGACGAAATGCTCAGCGTTTCGTCACCTGAGTTGCAGAAACTGCAGGTGGCGTTGGTGGCGTTGCCCTGCAGGTACTGGTGCCTGGAGAAGCAGCCGTGACCAGAGAGGGTCATGGTGGCAGCCCGGATGTCTCTGCGCGAGAGGCGCAAGAGGAGCTTCCGGAGCTGGTGAGAGGGCTGAGGGACAGCGCCTCTGGATTGCCTGCAGTTCGTGCGGTTCGCCCAAGTCGAGCGGTGCTGAGTCCTGATCCACGCTTTGATGCGCGAGTCGATGACACAGCCAGGAATCGGGACAAGAGGTTCGGGGCCGAGAGAGGAGCCGGAGGCACCAACTTTTGCAAGGGTGTCAGCCAACTCATTTCTCGGATCCCCACATGCCCCGGAACCCACTTAAGGGTAATTTTGTTGGCGGAACCCAACACGTTGAGGAGTTTGATACAGTCGAGGACTGTAGCAGAGTTGGTGCTGCAGCCACTGATGGCGTGCAAGGCAGCTTGGCTGTCCGAATGGAAAATGATGTTCTTACCAGTAACGCCAGTGGCGAGAAGCTCTGCAGTGCAGGAGCTGATGGCCAGAACTTCATTTTGGAAAACACTGGAGTTGACCCCAGTGTATTGAGCGTGGATAGCGATGACCCTCCCGTTCAGAAAGATTCCAACACCAAAGCCGGTGTTGGCTGACTGCTTAGAACCGTCGGTGTAGCAATGAAGCTCACCAGGGTTCCATTGGTCATTGATGTTATCGCGCGGGTCGATAGCTACGGAGTAGCGCTGTCTCAGGTTGAGCGTTGAGGCAATGCCATCGGTGAAGACGCGATTGGCCTGACACTCGTTGAGAAAGTTGAGGCACAGATCGCTATGCGGGACAAGGTTCCGCTTAGCAGGTGCTCTCATGTAAATGAATTTGACGCCGGCATCAATTAGACGCCGCGTCGTTCTAGCCGCCTCACCCCTGATGAAGAGGTCAAGAGGCGGAAGATTAAGGAAGGCCCCCATGCCAGCAAAGGGCGTGGACCTGGTGGCGTTGCAGATGAGCCTACACGCTCTGCCTTGGATCGTGTTGAGCAGGTCTGCATGGCTTTTGACCTGGGTAGCGCTAACCCAGACAACAGAGGCGTACGTAATGGCAGGTCTAACTACGGAAGTATAGATCCACCAAAGCCGCTTTGGGGATAGACCCCAAGAAGTGCCAAGTGCTCGTCGGAGCTGGGCCAGGATGGCTGAGGCACGCTTGGCTTTTGCTTTCACGTGGAGGACCAGTTGAGCCGGTGGTCAAGTATGACCCGAGACATCTGGTCTGGTGCGCGAAGGCAATATCTCTGCCGTAGAGCTGCAGAGGATGTATGTTCCAGCGTAGTCTGCTGGTAAACATAATGGCAACGGTTTTGGGCTCAGAGAGTTCCAGACCATTGTCATTGGCCCAGGATTCTGCTTTGCGGATAAAGCTCTGCATCAGATCCCTGAGCGTGCTGGGAGACGGTCCTGCCACAATGGCCGTGAAGTCATCAGCATACCCGACTTTGAAGACGGGGTCAGGTCGGGAGTCACTCAAAAGAGCGTCCATGACCAGGTTCCAGAGCGTCGGGGTGAGGACTCCGCCTTGGGGTCCAAACTTACAGACTCTGGTGGAGGCAGTTTGCCCAAGAAGTTGGGCAGTGACCGTACGGTTGGAGATCATGTACATGATCCACCGTATGAGGGTAGCATGAGCTTTGCGATTTTGAAGGGCCCTCTGAAACGCTTCAAAGATAACGTTGTCGAAGGCGCCAACAATGTCAAGAAAGAGAGCCAGAGCGTAACCGTCACCCTTGCCTTTGTAGGCGCGAGCAGGACAAGCCGCTACGTAGGCTGCAATAATGCAACCTGTCAGCGTCTCAGCCATATGATCCACATCCTCGCAGGTCTCAATCGGACGTAAGTCCGTGAGTTCCTGCAGGTGCAGATCAAGGGCAGCCTTGTAGGCCGCCCAATCAGTGTTGCGGATATTGCGCCTCCAAGTGATCGGAGACTGGGTTTTAGTGTCCGCGATGTTAAAGGCGATAAAGCAGTGGTCAGACAGGGAGGGCTCCTCAGACCAGACTCTCCACTCCTCAACTCTGTAAAAGAGTCTTGGGGTAACGAGTGTGGCGTCGAGGACCTCGGTCCATCTGCCATTATTAAAGGTAGGAGTGCTGCCGCGGTTGCAGAGCATGAGGTTTGTGTTAGAGATGAGGGCCAGAAGCTCCTCTCCTCTTGTGTTGGTATCTTTGCTGCCCCAGTGCTTGTGGTGCGCGTTGAGGTCGCCCCCTAAGCACAGCTCAGCGTTCTGGGACTCGCAGTACTGCGCGAGGCGCAGTAAACTCTCAGGAGCAGGGTCTCTGTCGCCTGGGATATAAACCGAGGCAACAAGACACGTACGCGGAGAGAAATGATTAGATTGGATGACGCAAAGGTCTCCATCAGAGAGATCAGTCCTCAGCCAAGCCTGGAGATGGCTAGCAGCGAGGATAGCCGCTCTAGGGCGGCTGTTCCCGGGCCACACATAAAAATCAGAGTAGCCAGAGGGAATGTTGGGCAACTTACCGTTGCGCATCCAGGGTTCCTGGATCAGGATGAGGCCTGGCCTGTACAGCTCAGCAATCTTCATCAGATTTACTGACGCAGATACGCAATGCTGTAAATTAATTTGCAGACAGAATGTCGCTCCTTTGGCAGCGTGGAGCTTATTCATACTGTATTAAATGCAATTTCTGGCTAGAGCCCAGGGCCATCAAGGAGACTTGGACAACAGATCGTCCTCGTCCCAGGCCGCTGGGGCTTGACTGGGAGATGGGAGTTGGTCGACGTCCATGGCCTCCTCACCCCCACCGGCCCCCCAGCAGAGTCCTCAGGCTCCGATGACAGGATGGAGGAAGCTTCCTCACCTGCATCTTTACCTTCAGACCCCACCAGGGTGGCTGAGGAGAGCTCGGATTCCGAAGACCCGGCCTCGTCCTCAACTCCTTCTCCGACTGGCAGGTTTGGTTCCCGGGGCTTGGCCGGAGCCGTTACCGCGGTCGCCGAACTGCTGCTAGCAGAGGGGCGAGATGCAGCTTTGGCTTTGGGATCGGCTTGCGCCTTTCCTTGGGCCTTAGACTGCGCCCCGCTCTTGCCGGAGATGCCGGGGTTGGCAGTAGCCTTCCCTTTGGCAGACTTTCCTCGCGCATCTTGAGCTTGAGGGCACCCAGCTGGAAAGAGGATCCATTAGGGTACCGACTCGCCCAAGTGCTGGAAAGGCCGAGGACAATTGAGTTGCCCGTCTCCCCCCTGCGGACTTTACGGTGATACACCAGTCCACTAGCAGGGAGGTCGGGGTTCAGACGCAGTAGGACCCGGCGAATAACGTCTGGTCCAGCTGCGGTGCTCTTAGCAGGGACGAAAACCACATAGGGTATCGTCTTTGGACGCTGGCCCTCGCTAAGAAAAAGAGCTCCGCCAAGGTCAGCATCCAAGGAGACCGTCGGTAGCCGCTGGAGCAGCCGCCGAGCGTCCTCCTCGCTGCTAGGAGCAATAAGAACGAATGTGCTTCGCAGCACCATCCGCTCAATGCCGATGGAGATTCCCTCCTCGACAGTCAGCTCAATCAGATAGGAGTCAACAGCACTCCACACTTTTTGAAGCTGATCAGTGGTCCAGTCCTGGTCGCGATCTTGGATGATCACTCCCGGGATTTTGGCCTTGGCCTTCGCCGCAAAGGTAGCTCCCGAAGGAACCTCCTTGTTGGCAGTGGCCATTTGTTGCGCCGTGGTTTCGGCCTCAGCAGCCGCGGCAGCAGCTCCAGGGAGCGCCGCCGCTGAACTACTGGAGCTTCCACCGGCCGGCCCGCCTGGTTGCCTTGGGACTCCAGTCGCTTCAGCATCCATGGTGGACGCCGCCGCTTTGGCCCCCGCGGCTCCCTTCTTGGCCTGCCTTTTGGCGCGTTGTTTAGCGCGTTTGCGCTCAAGCCGAGCCCGCTGAGCTTCATCGGATCTGCCAGATTTAGCCGGTCCTTTAGGCTCAGAGCTTGCGGTTCCCTTAGATCCACCAGCGGAGCTGGCAGGTCTTTGGGTATTTTGAGTTTGGTAGCTCTGGTCGGATCTGCCAGCAGAGCCAGCCGGTCCTTCCTTTGCCACAGTTGAATCAGTCGGTTGGGATCTGCCAGCAGGGCCGGCCGGTCCTTCGGACTGAGGTTGGGGTTTAGAAGGGTCCCCGTCCCTAGAGTTAGCTTGATTATCCATAGACGGCTCGAAGGCCATGATAAAAGGTTGGTGGGCTACCCTCAAAGGGGCGCGGTACCCACCCGGCCGCTCCACCTGACCGGGCAGTAGGCCAATAGCACCCTCAAGGCTGGCCCGACACCAGGAGGGGGACCGCTTGCGACCGGACTACTCCCCGGCCTTCCAGCCCATCGGCACGGTCAACACCTTAGGCATTAGAGAGTACGTTGAGCAGTACCACGGCCTGCAGGTTGGCGAGCCAGACCCGCATACCCAAATTCGGCCGAAGCCACTGGATAGGGTCGCCAGCGCCGGAGCCCAGTCTGTCCAGCAGCCCTAGGGACTGCCTTGAACACACGCGGGGACGAGTACCCTGGGTCGACTTGCGAGACAGCGTGGGGGGGGTCTGCGGCTGCCAGAGGCAAATAGAGGGTGCAGACCTCCCACCAGCCTTGACCTGCTGAAGATAGGGGCAGGCGTGAAGCATCGCAGACCTTAGCCCATGGGCCTAGTCTGTCTCATACTTCACTGGCATGCTGAATACGCCTTCGCGTGCATTTTTTGTAAAGTAGTTAACAATAGTGCAAACTTTTAGAGTCGGGATGCAATTCACGCGGTTAGAACTCATACATGTAGTTCACAAGACTTTGTTAGTTTCTTCAGGTAAATCTTTTTGCGTTTTTATTTTCTATAATTTGCTTTTTAGACTTTCAAATGCTCTTCGTAAAAAATCAGGCAAAACTCAGGTTTGAAACATTTCAGCTTTTCTTTGGCTTGAATACATGGATAGGTTATGTTTCGTTCAAAAAGTCAAGAAGCATCTTTCCTACAGCCGGTGCGTCACACTGAACGGCCGTGCAGATGCGACAGTTCAATACGCTGTCTGTCAGACAGACAGACAGACAGACAGACAGACAGACAGACAGACAGACAGACAGACAGACAGACAGACAGACACACAGACAGACAGACAGACAGACAGACAGACAGACAGACAGACAGACAGACAGACAGACAGACAGACAGACAGACAGACAGACAGACAGACAGACAGACAGACAGACAGACAGACAGACAGACAGACAGGACAAGGGCCAAAGTACAGCAATCTGTGGCGCGCCGAAAGAAGCCGTGGAAAAAGCAGAATACAGAGTGCAGTGAGCTTTCTCTTCCAAAAAATGCTGTCAAAGAATCGAGAGAGATTATTGAGGCTTACAATGTAGAGCGAGGGAGTTTGGCGGGCATTCGCGGACGACCTCGCGAAGTCGAGATATTATCCTGTATTTAATTCCGATTATTAATTAAGCTGCAAGGCCTAAAAAAAGAAGAGAAACAAAAATCGCAGATTGGCTAACTTTTGCTATGGATGGACTCAGTGGTCAATAATAAAGTTGTTAGCTGCCGCCTGTGAAGCGGCTCATTCTCTCCTAAAAGGAAAATGAGAAAAGGGGAGAGAAAGGATGAGTGAGAAGAGACATGAGAGAGAGGAAGGATGAGAGGGGAGATAGAAGAGAAAAGAGGGAGGGGAGTAGAGAGAGGACAGGAGAGAGGAGAGCTGGAGAGGGCATGATCGAGAGAGTAGAGGGAGAGAGTAGGGGGAGAGAGGGCAGGAGAGAGGAGGGCTGGAGAGGGCAGGAGAGAGGAGGGAAGAGAGGAGAGGGGGAGAGGGCAGGAGAGAGAGGAGAGGGTAGTAAAATGCGAGCAGCAAAATATTTTAATTCAAACGAAACCGCAATGTAACTCGCACAAAATTGAATCTTAACAAATTAAAGGACACGAACACAGACTTAAAACTGGGCCACATAGAAATCAGGCGGCCTTCGGTCCCTCCCAGACCGGGAGCCTCCGGCTCCTTGAAGAGAGCTCCTCCCAGTTCTGCCGCAGGTCACCGTCGCCGTCCAGGCTCTCCGGGCTGTCGGGAGGCGAAGTCAAAACAGGCGGCGGGCCGGCCCCCTGGGGCCGCTGCGGTGTGAAGGCCTTCAGGCGGTCGTGGTGCACCATCGGGCTCGGCCGTCACCCGGTGCGCTTGGAGATGCGGTAGGTGATGGGCCCCAGCTTTTCCAGGACTCTGTAGGGTCCCAGCTACCGCTGCCGCAGCGCCTTGCCCTTCCGCATCGCCGTGTTGCTGAGCAGCACCAGCTGGCCCACCCGAAGCGGCGCGAAGTTGGCGCGCTTGTCGTACTGCCGCTTCCTTGATGACTGGGGCTCGTGCACCAGCTGCAGACCGGGCCGGGCGTCGGCCAACTCGTCGGGCCCACCCTGCTGCTCTCCAGTGGTGGGCAAGCTGAGCTCCATCGGTATCCGGGGGTCGCGACCTTGCAGCACTGTGTACGGCGACAGCTTGGTGGTGCTGTGGACGGACGAGTTGTACGCCCAGATGACGAACGGCAGGTAGTGCGCCCACCGATCTTGCTGCTCCGTGCAGTAGGCGGCCAGCATGTCACCGAGCCTACGGTTGAACCGCTGGATTGCCGCTCGGGTGTAACGGTGTCGTCCTGGTCTTGCGAATGTCCAGCACGAGGCACAACTCGCGGAAAGCCTCGCTCTTGAACTGGCGGCCTTGGTCGGAGTGGATGACCTCCGGTGACTCATGCCAAGAATGACGCTCAGCAGCATCGCCTGGGCCACCGTCTTCGCTGACTGGGACCGCCTCGACCCACTTGGAAAACACATCGGTGAAGCAGATGATGTATGTAAGGCCGGTATCGGTGGCTGGCAGGGGCCCCTTGATGTCCACCTGCACGATCTCCCAGGGCAGTGACGGCACCGAGTTGCACTGCAGCGGCGCCCGCTGATGCTGATGAGGTAGGTACCTTGCGACTCTGGCAGTTCTCGCAGCTGCCCACTCAGTACTGCACGTCCTCCTTGATGCTCGGCCACCAGCCCTTGCCGTTGATCCTTGCCAGAGTTCTTGTCCCTCAACGGCCAGCGGTTGGCTTGCGCCAAGTGGGAAAACCCTTGTGCTGCAGCTGCAGGGCTCGATCCTGGTGCCCGGGTTGCTGATCCGCCTGAAGGTGCACAGGTCGAGCACGTTGCAGCTCCCTCCGCTGTCGATGAGCGCCCTGACTGCATGGCCGTTGATGCTGATGACGAACTTTGCGCTCCCGTTCTTGTCTTCCAGCGTGCCGAACACTTCCTCGCATGACTGGTCGGTCGGCTCGTCCGAGTCGTGGCCAAGTGCGTTGATGCGCGAACGGCTACTGAGACAGGCCTTAGCGAGGTGGTTCATCTTGCCACAGCTATCGCACTTCTTGCCCTGGACCTTGTTGCAGCTTCGGTGTCCAGACTCTCCGCAGCGGATGCATTTGCTGTCAGTCTTTGGCGGCTCGCGGACTGGCTGACCCACCTGGCTGGCGGCGGCGCGGTATGTTGACGTCTTCGGAGGTGGCAGCGCTTTTCGACATGATGGCGGCTTGCTTTTCGGCCGCCTCGTGAGTTCTTGCCAGCTGTAGAGTATCTGCGAGGCTGATGTTCGGCACGTTTAAGAGTCGCTTCCTGAGGGCGTCGCTGCGGCAACAGGCCACGATTTGATATCGGATCAGTGACTGCTGCAGGTCTCCAAACTGGCACGCTTCTGATGCGCTCCACAGTCTGCTGTACAATGAGTTGATCTGTTCGCCATCCTCTTGAAGGCAATTCCGGAATTGATATCTGATGAAGACGACATTGTCGCGGCCTTTAAACTGTTTGTTGAAAGTCTCGATAAGTGTTTGCACTATAGCCTTCTGCGATAGCTTCGCTGTTTGCGATCTCTTTGTACATATCGCTGATTTCCTTTCCGGCCGTGTAGAGCAGAACTTCCCGCTTTTGGGCCTCATTGGTGATGCCGCTGGCCGCCAGGTAGCGCTGTAGGTTGTCAGCCCATTCTTGCAAACGTTTGCTGACTGTGTGTGGGTTTTCTCTAATGCTGAATGATGCTGGGGCGGCAGTTGCAAGGCCATGGCTCTCTTTTGTGATGCCAATGTAATTGCTATGGCAAAAAGAGACCGGAGTGCAGTGCTGAGACGAAATATGAAGTCCTGCTAGGTGGGCTGATCGATATTTATTTATTTTCAGACGATAAATAATGATCACGCCGCCAGAGTGGGGGTAGCGAATCTCTGCACTTAAATTGCATGAATTGTACGTACTGTACGAAAGGCCGATGTACACACGAGCTATATATTGGGGCTCGCGTGAGCACTACAGACAGAAGAGAGGAGGGGGAGAGGACAGAGGAGAGAGCCATGAGCCATTGCTCATGGGGATTTGCTTATGAGGATTTTCAGTCCCACCTATGCTACATCGTTTCTTACCTCTAACCCCTGAACCAGGGTCTTTCCAAGCTTAGAAATGCGCAATAAGAATTATTCCGTGTCATTGAATTTTATTCCTACCTGCAGCGCATTAAAATGTTTTTGCGATGTGCCTGATAGTTCCCCATAAATAGGAATTCTAGTGTCTACAACTGCACAGAAAGCGTACATTCCATCCATACGTTTTTTCTGAAGCGAATGTTAACTTTGATGCGAGCAGATGTAGTGTACGTAGAGGCTTGGTAATTCAAAGAGAAATATGGCAATCAATACTTAAAGTTTTTTTACGAATATTTTTAGTGAAATTTGCCTTCACCCTGGATCGTCCCCAAAAACTGCGTTTTGTATTATTGCTTTTTGCAGCCCATTCGGGCTTACGCGCATTGAATTTAATCCAAGATACGTTTGTCAAAGTAGCGGAGCTTTCGTGGAGCTTCATTGGCAAAGGCTGCAGAGGAGCATCATCATCCCTAGAATTGTGGACCCTATGCTAGGCTGTCGAGCGAATGCCATTGGCTTGTGATCGAAGCGTTGGACATTGCAAGGTTGTAAGATTGCGTTGAAACCACTGCCGGCAGATATCACTTGCTAGAGGGTAGCAATCGTCAAGGCAAGTTGCTCAAGATCCATGGATGAAGGAATAGAAAGGATCGCTCATCTGAAAGCGAGTCTACGGCCAAGACTTCTTTAAAATTGGGATGTTCCCCCCATGAATTTCATTGGCTGCTGGAATTTAATAATAGTCCCCCCTAAATTCTTACTGGCTGCAGCTTGTACGCGGGGGAAATTCCAAAGTCACGATTAACGTTAGACATCGTGAATTCCCCCCGCGTACAAGCTTCAGCCAGTAAGAACTTAGGGGGACTACGAGTATTATTAAATTCAAGCAGCAAATGAAATTCATGGGGCGAAATATCCCAATTTTTAGGAAGTCTTGGCCCTAGACTCGCTTACAGATGAGCGATCCTTTCTATTCCTTCATCCATGCTCAGATCCAACTGCTACTCGATGCAGTTGAGACCATAGATCTTGTATCTTATAGAATATAAGATCTATGGTTGAGACGAACCCTTTGTTGACGGTGCAGAAAATACAGCAGAAGTTGAAGGAACAGTTCCAGTTGGTTATCAAATTTCGGAAAAGCGACTGAAAATGGTTCGTAGAGACGCTGATATTCCACCGGTACGCAACAACCCACAGAGGATTGCGAGAAGGCAGGAGTTTGCCGAATGGCTCACAATCAGCGTTTGGACCAAATTGATGCTTGTTGGACCAAATTAAATACCGCTTTGCCAGCCTTGCCACCATAGACAAAAGCTCCATTGCATTTATAGCAAAAACCTATCCTGGATTAAATTCATTCTTATTTGAGCCAGCGTGCGGGAATGAAGGCAGTCGTGCAGGAATGATACAATCCACGTAGGCTCAAGTGGGCGTCAAAAAGCTTATATTAATCGTCTCACAACCAGCGCTGAGCAATTCTGCCCTTTCCGCTGATTCCTGGGCGCATGTAAGCGCGCCAGGAATCGAACCAGGGGTTGTGGCACGAGATTTAGACGCGTTTACCACTGAGCTGCTCCGCCCCGAGAAGGCTTTGGTGCTGTACATGGTAAATGTAAATTAAGTCTCTTGACAATTCATACCCCATTCATAGAACTCATCAATACTAGCTATACTGCAGTGATTACGTCTTTTCATCGGATTGCAAGAATGCAAGATTGAACTTCAAGAAAGTGGACTCAAGAGCGTCACGCAAAAAGGCATAAAATCGGGCATGCAACTAGTGTGTGCAACACTGCTGAAACAAAAATGCTCCTTTATTTTAAACAGTACGTCATAGAAATATCTAGATCAGCTTTCTTTCTTCAGCTACTATCTTTGAGTGGAAGTCAACCCTTTTGAGTGGAGTAGTTTGACAATCCAGTTGTTGCATATCATCCTTGGTCTGCCCCCCCCCCCGGCAGTCTGGGTATGGATTGACTTGCGCCCTTCTCTCGCACTACACTCTGGTTTTTGTTTTTGTTTTCGCCCGCGCGAGTCACTGTATCAGTCCTAGCGGTCATTGGATACTGATCTCTAGAGTAGAAAGATAAAAGCTTAAGGAAACCCCGAGAACGGGTCAAAGAAGGCCAAATAATAATGGCAAAAGTTTGTCCAAACAGATCAACGAAGCATCACCGAATTAAGTTCCGCCAGCGAGTTCTACTTGAGTATCGTTTCTTTAGGTGTCGTCGCGTACTCGTATTTAAATATAAAAACGTCCTTCTACTCGGTCTATGGTAAGTCGCCTACTTCGAGTCATTTTGTCTTTCCAGGAAGCTTGGTAGGCAGGGGCCGTACAGTCCCTTCTTGCCAGAGAGTCATAACGGCGTAAGAGCGGATACTATACTTTACCCATACTTATACAGTAACCATGCAGTGTATCAGCACCAGAGTGTGTCGCAACACCTCTGGTAGCAACGCGAATTTTAAGCGTCATCACGCCGTCAGCGTCAGCGTCATAGCGCCTGTCGGTATACCTGTACAATCGGCAGAGCTTGACAGCCTAAGTGCTATAAATAGTTTGTAACGCCGCTCGTGGCCGCTAAACAGGCCGCTAAACAGGCTGCTAAACAGGCCGCTAAACAGGCCGCTAAACAGGCTGCTAAACAGGCTGCTAAACAGGCAAACAGAAATGAGTCCACAGAAAAGTTATTTCACATCGCAACTCATAACCGCGGCATCTTTCGTGTTTAAGCATAAGCGTCTTTAAGTCAAACCTCAGACTCCAAGATTTTGCGGCGTCTTCCAGGAGAAGTTCACAAAGCTTTGGTGAAAATCTGACTGAACAATCAATTTCTTCAATTATCATTTCCAACCAGCGTCTAAAGCAACATCAACTCCTTATTGTTAGTTTGTAAACAAAAAAAGATTTATCGATGAAGATAGAATTGTTTATTTAGAAGCAGTGTTGATGCTGAATTGTAGATAATTTGTTAAAACAGCTTATTTTTGTCTGCTTTTGCTAAATTTGTGCTTCAAACTTTGCTCTTAAAAAATAAACACAAAAAAACGCATTTCAACATATTGGAAAATTCATTGTTACTATTAGTAGTGACACACAGACAGAGCTTTGGCAAAAGCGATTTTACAACAACAGCGCATAAAAATATCGATAAATGTTATGCTTTTGCTAGCAAATATTTCTGAAGGGTACAAGACAAGAGCAATTATTCTGAAACATCGAAAGATGATTGAGAACAATTGCAACATAGGTAAAGCTTTACAACAATTGCAGAGGTGTCCTTCGGTGTAACGAAATCGTATTTTATTATAAAGTCATTAACAATACAACAACTTTGGTAGAACATTAGCCGTTTTTACGTAAAAATTTGTTATAACACTTTAGTTTTTTTTCTGCAAAAAATTTGACCGAGCTCTGCAAAAACAAAGCTGGTGGGAGTATAGGTGCATGGGATTATAGTGTGCAAAATTGAAGCTGTGTGTCAAATGGGTCAAAACATTGCTATAAATTGGTGCACGTGAAATCATGCGCTATCCGCAATTTCGGTAGGTTAAGACTTTTATGGCTTGAGGAGACAGATTGTGGTGCATCGAGGTACCTAGAGACACATCATCGGAGTTATTGCAGAGACCCGAGGTAGGCTGCACGAAGACACTATGGAGTAGAGAAACCTAAATAGACATTAGAATTAGTGCATTTGGTAGATACTTTAGGGTACTTTCTAGGGCAGGAGAAAGCTGCTGGTCTCTGGAACATTCCTCGGAGTATGTCGCTACTTTAAGCCCAAACTTGTTTGAACATACGGACATTTGAACATCCCTAGAAGCCAAGTTGAATTGCTATAATGTAGCAAATTCAATGAATTTCAGAAACAAATCATTCGTGTTGCGCTTAATAAATCAATCTCCGAGTTTGCACCGCCTCTATGGAACACAATCACGAAGTGCATCCACCCAATCTTTCGAAGCCTTGTTCGTTCATTTGCGATCGTTTCACACCCGGCCAATCAGAACCTCCTCGTTAGCCTCGGCCGTCTTCCGGTCAGGCGCCCGATCTTCCTTGAGCTTCCGGCTGTACAGCAGGAACAGACAGGCGGCCAAACCGCTCACCACAGCCGAGGCGATGACGAACGCCAGGCTGTAGCCGAACGACCAGGACAGCACGCGGACCAGCACCCTCGCCCGTGGGGCTTGGTCGGGGCCTCTGGCATCGGAAACGGCGGCCGCTGTAGTTGGCATCGGGCTGGCACCGATGCTCGTCATTAGTTCCCGAGGAAATTTGATCAACTTCCTGTCGGCCTGCTCGGCTCGAAGGATCCGGCTGTAGACGTCGATGCAGACGATTTGGCAGGCCACTGCAATGGTGCAGAGTTAGGTTTCGTTGTGTCCTGGTTGCAGTGGCCTTTTCTAAACAAATGTTTTTTTGTGTGTTATGTTTCAGGTCCGCTTGGTTTGCGGTTGTGTTCTGTTGCAGTTCTGTTTGGTTTGCGGTTGTGTTTTGTTGCAGTTCTGTTTGGTTTGCGGTTGTGTTTTGTTGCAGTTCTGTTTGGTTTGCGGTTGTGTTTTGTTGCAGTTCTGTTTGGTTTGCGGTTGTGTTTTGTTGCAGTTCTGTTTGGTTTGCGGTTGTGTTTTGTTGCAGTTCTGTTTGGTTTGCGGTTTGTTTTTTGTTGCAGTTCTGTTTGGTTTGCGGTTTGTGTTTTGTTGCAGTTCTGTTTGGTTTGCGGTTGTGTTTTGTTGCAGTTCTGTTTGGTTTGCGGTTGTGTTTTGTTGCAGTTCTGTTTGGTTTGCGGTTGTGTTTTGTTGCAGTTCTGTTTGGTTTGCGGTTGTGTTTTGTTGCAGTTCTGTTTGGTTTGCGGTTGTGTTTTGTTGCAGTTCTGTTTGGTTTGCGGTTTGTTTTTTGTTGCAGTTCTGTTTGGTTTGCGGTTGTGTTTTGTTGCAGTTCTGTTTGGTTTGCGGTTGTGTTCTGTTGCAGTTCTGTTTGGTTTGCGGTTGTGTTTTGTTTGAATTCCGCGTGTTCTGTTCGAATTTTGCGTACTCTGTTTAAATTCCGCGTGTTCTGTTGCAGTTTTGAACTACTAGTATGTTGCTTTTATGGATTGGAAGTTGTACGAAGTATGTTATGCCGTGCTGTTTTAAAAAGTTATAAAGTGAGCTTCTGTAAAAATCAAGCCCGACTAAAATTCTACTTACAGAATTTTGATCTATAAAGTTCCAAAAATACAAACGCTACGATTTTACCTAATCCGATTTTATGATCAAGTCGCGAAGAACAGCTACCAGATGGTAATGTAGTGACTGCCTGCTAACTGGCTATTCAGCAGCATTCACTAGCTTTCCCTAAGAGCTCTGTGATCCGCTGCACATCAGCTCAGTCCACCCTGTGCTGGGCCAAGGTGTTTACTGCCCGATGACGCATCGCCCGAGCAGGTGCGGGCAGCCACACACAATGTCTTCCCACTCGCGCTGAGGAGTGGGAAGACAGTGGGATGACTCATCACCTGCGCGGGTGTAATGGCTGCCTAGAGGGAGCCCAATTTCTATTTTTAGCACAGAATAAGCACGTGACTGTGCACGCATGTTATGCGTGGCCGCTGACCTTGAATCACGCCACTGCTGCGTGACAGGGTTACCTTATTTGGAAGTTGGCCCTGGATCACGCATCGCTCGCATGATTCTAAGGACCAAATAAGGAAGTTTCACGCGCTCACTGCATGAAACTCACGTGACTTTTGGAGTCTGATCGGCTATAAATACAGACCATTTGGGAGCCTTTTTCCTCCAGATCGCGTCGTCCTGCCTGGCCTCGACCGGAGCTGCCTCTCTGCCTCCGAGCTCTCCTCTCTCATTTCAGGATTTTGAGGTTTTTCAAGATCGAGCAGCAATCTTAGGAACGATCAACTGTCGAGACATTTTTCAGATTTGCCTTTGCTCCGAGCGACTTCGTTATTTTATTTCAGGTGACGGATAGACAACTCTGCCGACGCGTCGAGTCCGCACACCAAGGTGGCAGCAACCCTACCAAGTCTAAGGCTAACATTTTAGGTTCTTTTCAGGCAAATCGATAGGTAGTACAACGGTACTATCTAGCTACTTCCGGAGCAGCGAGTTCTATTTCTAGGAACATCTTCAAGAACTCGGGAAGGAGCGTAACAGTAACAACAGCTCGTGAGTTTTAAACCGATTGCGTTCAAATTGTACAACGGAATCGGGAATATCAACATTACATACATATTATAGCTGCCGTAGCTTTGGTTCACTAACCATCAGCATTCTCGGGCCGCATTTCCGCACTGAACCGTAGAATACGTCAGTGCATGCCGCCTGCAACCACTGCGATAGCAATAAGCAATTACCAGGATTGATTTAGGGGAATGAGAACCCACCCTGGTTTTCTAGTGGATTTTGCACGCCTGATCAAACCTAGTAATGGGAATAATCTAATTTTATTGTGCCCGCATTCATCAAGAACGGAAGCTGGATTCGCACTTCATCGTGCAGTGACCGAACGATCCGACACCCCTCCACCCTTTACTGTTGCCTCGCTGAGAAACTGATTAATCAATGTGAAATTCTTCACCATTTAACACTTTGAGCTGGATGTCTGATAAGATGGTTCTTTGGATTTGGGCGATTTATTATTGCTTTTTCAGTGACTTCAGTTTAAGGCAATTGGATCACTGTGGTACACCACAGTAGTCCTTGGTTTAAGGTTTGTGAAGATCAGTTAGTGACCGAGTATTAGGTTTGTGAAGATCAGTTAGTGACCGAGTATACTAGGTTCGTGAAGGTAAGTTAGTGACCGAGAATTAGGTTTGTGAAGATCAGTTAGTGACCGAGAATTAGGTTTGTAGAGCTAAGTTAGTGACCGAGAATTAGGTTTGTAGAGGTAAGTTAGTGACCGAGAATTAGTTTTGTAGAGCTAAGTTAGTGACCGAGAATTAGGTTTGTAGAGGTAAGTTAGTGACCGAGAATTTGGTTTGTGAAGATCAGTTAGTGACCGAGAATATTAGGTTTGTGAAGATCAGTTAGTGACCGAGTATATTAGGTTTGTGAAGATCAGTTAGTGACCGAGTATATTAGGTTTGTGAAGATCAGTTAGCGACCGAGTATATTAGGTTTGTGAAGATCAGTTAGTGACCGAGTATATTACGTTTGTGAAGATCAGTTAGTGACCGAGTATATTAGGTTTGTGAAGATCAGTTAGCGACCGAGTATATTAGGTTTGTGAAGATCAGTTAGTGACCGAGTATATTAGGTTTGTGAAGATCAGTTAGTGACCGAGAATTAGGTTTATGGAGATCAGTTAGGGACCGAGAATTTGGTTTGTAAAGGTAAGTTAGTGATTAAATTTTTAGATTTCAAAATAGTCGTTGGACTAACAAGTGACTATTTCAGTGACCTTCATTTTGTTTTTGGCGGTAGCTAAGACTTCCCCAGTCACAGTTAGAACGACAAAAAGTCAAATGTTACATGTAGTGCAGTCAGGGGAAGACACCATCTTACTTGTCAATCCAAACAGAGCGGCAGCGGCCCTTTTAAACGTAAACCTGGGATTTCTTAGCGAGTAAACGGCGAACAGGTTGGACAGGACCAGCATCAGCAGACTCATGCCCACGAAGGACACGGCGGTGCGTAGCATGGCTGCGGATGTTCCAACGGGGCAAGGTTGATTAAATGCTAATTAGCCGCTAGTGCAAAAGTTGGGAGCCATTTTGATTTTTTGATTCCACTTTCTTCCTGCAGCAAAAATATGTGTTTCTCTTCACCATCCAACGAATCAGAAGACATGGCCTTTTTTTAATGGCTTTGATTGCGAGAGGCAGCCTGACACAACGCCTTAGGCAAACTTTCATTGTCCCACAACCTGCGCTGAGACAGTTCTGTCCATTCCGCTGACTCCTGATCGAGCACATGCAGGCGCGCCAATGCTGTACACAGGCACGTACTCAAGCACACAGGGTGTACTTTTGCACACCAGCCCGGGCAAATGAATGTGGGGCCACGCACGGAATCGAACCAGGGGTCGTGACGCGAGAGTCAGACGCTTTTACCGCTCTCAAAATGCTTTGATGCTGTAAATTAAGTCTTTTAGTCATTACAAAATCCATCATAGAACTCAACGCCATACTGCAGTGATTACTCAACTGGTCACGTGATCGTCTAGCTGCCGTTTCAGTCCGCTGCCGAATAGGTGAACGAGCACGTAGTCGTACGTTTTGGCGCCCACTGCGGGTGGCAATGAGTTTACGAATTGAATCATTGTGGCTCAGTCATTCAGTCAGTCAGTCAGTCAGTCAGTCAGTCAGTCAGTCAGTCAGTCAGTCAGTCAGTCATTCAGTCAGTCAGTCAGTCAGTCAGTCAGTCAGTCAGTCAGTCAGTCAGTCAGTCAGTCATTCATTCAGTCAGTCAGTCAGTCAGTCAGTCAGTCAGTCAGTCAGTCAGTCAGTCAGTCAGTCAGTCAGTCAGTCAGTCAGTCAGTCATTCAGTCAGTCAGTCAGTCAGTCATTCAGTCAGTCAGTCAGTCAGTCAGTCAGTCAGTCAGTCAGTCAGTCAGTCAGTCAGTCAGTCAGTCAGTCAGTCAGTCAGTCAGTCAGTCATTCAGTCAGTCAGTCAGTCAGTCATTCAGTCAGTCAGTCAGTCAGTCAGTCAGTCAGTCAGTCAGTCAGTCAGTCAGTCAGTCAGTCAGTCAGTCAGTCAGTCAGTCAGTCAGTCAGTCAGTCAGTCAGTCAGTCAGTCAGTCAGTCAGTCAGTCAGTCAGTCAGTGAGTCAGTGAGTCAGTGAGTCAGTCAGTCAGTCAGTCAGTCAGTCAGTCAGTCAGTCAGTCATTCAGTCAGTCAGTCAGTCAGTCAGTCAGTCAGTCAGTCAGTCAGTCAGTCAGTCAGTCAGTCAGTCAGTCAGTCAGTCAGTCATTCAGTCAGTCAGTCAGTCAGTCAGTCAGTCAGTCAGTCAGTCAGTCAGTCAGTCAGTCAGTCAGTCAGTCAGTCAGTCAGTCAGTCAGTCAGTCAGTCAGTCATTCAGTCAGTCAGTCAGTCAGTCATTCAGTCAGTCAGTCAGTCAGTCAGTCAGTCAGTCAGTCAGTCAGTCAGTCAGTCAGTCAGTCAGTCAGTCAGTCAGTCAGTCAGTCAGTCAGTCAGTCAGTCAGTCAGTCAGTCAGTCAGTCAGTCAGTGAGTCAGTGAGTCAGTGAGTCAGTCAGTCAGTCAGTGAGTGAGTCAGTGAGTCAGTCAGTCAGTGAGTCAGTGAGTCAGTCAGTCAGTCAGTCAGTCAGTCAGTCAGTCAGTCAGTCAGTCAGTCAGTCAGTCAGTCAGTCAGTCAGTCATTCAGTCAGTCAGTCAGTCAGTCAGTCAGTCAGTCAGTCAGTCAGTCAGTCAGTCAGTCAGTCAGTCAGTCAGTCAGTCAGTCAGTCAGTCAGTCAGTCAGTCAGTCAGTCAGTCAGTCAGTCAGTCAGTCAGTCAGTCAGTCAGTCAGTCAGTCAGTCAGTCAGTCAGTCAGTCAGTCAGTCAGTCAGTCAGTCAGTCAGTCAGTCAGTCAGTCAGTCAGTCAGTGAGTCAGTGAGTCAGTCAGTCAGTGAGTCAGTCAGTCAGTCAGTCAGTGAGTCAGTGAGTCAGTCAGTCAGTCAGTCAGTCAGTCATTCAGTCAGTCAGTCAGTCAGTCAGTCAGTCAGTCAGTCAGTCAGTCAGTCAGTCAGTCAGTCAGTCAGTCAGTCACTCAAGTCAGTCAGTCAGTCAGTCAGTCAGTCAGTCAGTCAGTCAGTCAAGTCAGTCATTCAGTCAGTCAGTCAGTCAGTCAGTCAGTCAGTCAGTCAGTCAGTCAGTCAGTCAGTCAGTCAGTCAGTCAGTCAGTCAGTCAGTCAGTCAGTCAGTCAGTCAGTCAGTCAGTCAGTCATTCAGTCAGTCAGTCAGTCAGTCAGTCAGTCAGTCAGTCAGTCAGTCAGTCAGTCAGTCAGTCAGTCAGTCAGTCAGTCAGTCAGTCAGTCAGTCAGTCAGTCAGATCACAGCTACTTCAGTAGTTAGTAATGCAGGTTCCTAAGGCTAATAAAAACTTTAATTCATAAAAAATCAAATGTCAAAGCCAGTCCACAGGGCCACCTCGACGCTCTTTGGCTCACATTTTTGAGGTTTACTGCAACTTTAACGGCCTTCATAATAAAAGCCGTGCCCCAAACAAAAATGGGGCATTTTCTTTCTGTGCGTACGTTAAAGTAAAAAAACTGACTTTCAAAAATCTGCAGCGCGCGCAAAACCCTGATGCAGGGCCTTGCTGCATCAGGCTTAAGTTCAAGGTGTGTAGAAGCTTTCGGATAATCAGTGCGCATGCATGCAGCGCACAGCAGTAGTGTACAGTCATCTGTGGACGCAGCTGCCTGTTGCAGGCTCTGTTAGGGATGTCTCTGGGAGACGCACGAAATGGCAAAGACGTTGTTTGGTCGGTTGTTGCTTTGAAAATTCGACCATGCAGTCCCTGCAGGGAGAAAATAGCGAGGCGGTGCGAGGCCGCCCCCCCCCCCCCGCAATTATTTGGGCCTGGCGCTAATTGTTTTTCCGTCGCCAATTTTCGCGGGCCTGGCACGTGGAGATTCGGCAGATTTCGCTTCTGTCCCATGGCTTAAGCTGCCGCCGACCTGGCAATCTTTGGAACCCGAACCCTGGGTGCAGGTGCGCGGCTCGCGGAGCTGGAGATTATTCCAAGGAACTGAGGCCGATATTAAAAATTGCCAGGGCGAACTAATCTCTGGAAAATTGTTCAGAAATCAACCGTAATTCAGTGCCAATTACAGCTGAACTACCTTGTCAGAGCGGGAGCGAAAATAGCCTGCTAAAATGACATCAGAGTTTTAAATACTTGAAAGGTATTTGAAGAAGTGCTATGATATGAATCACTCAATACTTTTGTTTTTTTTTACATATTATGATGCTTTGCACTTAATAAAAAGTGAAAATATGAAAATGAAACTTTCACTACAAAACCATATAAAGCACAACAGAGTAAAATTTTGTACATGTTAAATTAAAATAATGGTAATCTTGTGGCGAAAAATAGGATTTTTCCTGTATCCGCATGAGTGTATTTTTCCAGAAGATTAGCTCCCCTAAAAATCACCCGACTTTGTTGTTTTGCGTCCTTTTATGCTACAAAAGTTCTCGCTTTACACACCTACAACAATCAGGCTTAGGAATGCTGCACAAGACAGTCGGTATACAAAGATGTACCTCTGGGCATGGCCTTATGTGGCGTTCTGTGACACGCTGCTTCAAGGACTCTATACGCTTAAGCTTTGAAGTGAACGGCTCAAGCTAGCCAAGGGTTTCAACGCGTTCACTCAGAACAATCAGCAGTGCTAATTGCATCAAATTACCGTGATATTTAATCTTCCACAGGCCCTGACAGCCGACGAGATTGACGCCGTCCTCCGTCATAAGCGACAGGTCCGCCCAGTGGTTGGTGCAGGACGCCACCACCATGAGAAGGCCGCTGCCAAGGCTGGCCGCAATGGCCGATGCCAACACCCGGGTCTCCAGCTGCCAGAGGCGCCAACGCCCCATGAACGAGTTAATCCAGCCAGACATGTCGGATTAAGTCAAAGCAAATTCAGAATCCAGTTCAGAGAAGTTATCATGAAAGCTTAGCCGATAGCTGTTTGGAATTTATAATATCGCCATCGTCAGTAACTATATATACCGCAACTATATACGCTCGTATACCGCCGAACCCCCCCTTTCTCTCTCCCAGGAAGAAAATTGCGAATTTGGTTTGGGCACTGCACAAGCAACAGCCAATGAGAACAGATGAACACAGCTGCAAATACTGTAGAGTGCTGCGTAGATTCCGAACGTCAGGATGCACAACAGTAAGAGAGCGTGAAGCGCGTGAAAGCGGAGGCAGAGTAAAAATCAGAAAAAAGGCTTGGCAGGCATATTTCATGCTTCACATGAAATCAACTCTGGACGGAGTTGAATGAATTCACATTTTAAAGCAGTATTTCATCTCCATTGGGTAACGTTCCTTGCTTGGCTAGTAAGGACAAAAATGATTCAATAACAATCATTAGAAAAATAGAGATTTATCAAAATCACGACCCATTTCGCACTTATACCCGTAAAGCAATCCGACGTCGATGACAGATATGTACTTTTACATTGTATCGACGGATATTGACGCCGAACGTCGGCTTAACTTCGGTGGGATGTAAAAGTACATATCTGTCATCGACTTCGATAGACGCCGGGAGCGTCGGCCACCCGTCGCCGAGGTCAGATTGCTGTACCGAATAGGTCAGAGGTCGACAAACTTTTTTACCTCAGGGGCCAGATGATTGCTGCGGGCCGGATATGAGACGAAGTGTGAATAGAGGAGAGAGAAAAGAGGATGGAAGGTTATGAGAGATTAAAGAAGAGATGAGATGTGAGAGGCGAGGGGCGAGATGAGAGATGCGATGAGAGAAAATAATAGAGGAGAGGAGAAGAGGAAGCAGAGAGGAGAAGGGAGAGAGGAGAGGAGAGAGGAGAGAAAGGAGAGAGGAGAGGAGAGAGAGGAGAGATAAGAGGTGGGAGGAGATTGGAGAGAACTGAGAAGAGAGATGAGAAGACAAAACCTTGAGCGGCCGGATTGCTATTGTGAAGTTTCAAAAGACCCGAGGACCGAAAGAGAGAGGCTTCGCGGGCCGCATGTGGCCCTCGGGCCGGAGCTCGCCGACCTTTGGGATGGGTGCATCGTCAGGTTTACGGCTCGTATTGCTAGAAGCGAAAAGTAATTGATGACGAGAATATACTAATTTAGTAACTAATTTCGGATGTCACACAAGCTGTACTTGTACGAAATATCTACTCACGCTCTCTTTTCGCGGATCCTTTGCACTATATGCTGTTGAATTTCGCTCTCCTAAAGCTCGAATCAAAATGTGAAACCACTGCATGGCCTGTCTCAATCCGTTAGACGCATTTATACGAGTACATGGCTCGTAAATGCTAATCCTGCGTGCAATATGAAGCGCATAAACTTTTTTAGCTTAAATATTGTTTTTATGGAAGATGTCTTACCTTTAATGCCACTCGAGAATTCCGTTCTGAGTGACGCATTATTACTGGGAGCTTATGGCAAATTTTATTTTTTCTGTAGTGGTATTGGGGTGCAACCATCATTTAGGCGCCATCAGTAAAACCCATGTGGCGTCTGAAGCGAAAGTACAAGGTACATTTCTGGATCCATTTTAATAGCTGCAGTCGCTTAATTTATATAGTTATAAAATAGCTTCTTAGTTTTTAATTTGTTTAAACATAAAACAACAACTTGACTGATATTTTATTTGTTTTGTTGAAGAAAATATAGGATCTGCCATATACATGTAAGACACCCTTTTTGCAGCAATAGCCCGACAAGCTAGAATCGTTGCAGTTGCACAGTGCATTGTATATATAATGCATATAACTGTACTATACAACTCGCACCGTTATCGTTCTGCATGCCGTCAAGGAAGTTATTCGGGCATGCGGTTTTACTGGCTTGCTGAAGAAGAATATCCAACCGCCGGGCCGGGACAATTACACTCTAGTCGAAGTTACACCAAAGCTAGCTTTTTTCAACCCTGCTTCGCTTCGGTTTTGCACTACACATTGGAAATGTACATGTATCTGCATGCATTGGAGAATTTATCTGGAATTTTAGTTGCGTGTACGAACTACATGTAATAAACGTAGCAATATTGCATGCAAGCCGTACAGCAACTCGACGTTTTGACGTCCATCGGCGTCGCGCTGGCAAAAATGTTTTTTTACATGCATTACGCCAACGGATGACAACGTTTTACGTGGCCGGGCCAAACGTCGTATAATTTAAGAGCGACCCTTTGCCAGCGACGCCAAGCGATGTCGGGTACTACTACGTTGCGTACGATCTTCAGGTTCGTTCGTAAGTTTTGCACAGGCTGTTAGTGTACTGTATAAAAATACACATGTAAAGGAAAAAAACACAACTCGATCTTTTCGAATGGGAAAAAGACGCGCAGTATATTTCAGACTCTACATGGACTGCATGTCGGGCGGTCGAGCGCGCTGCGGTCAGTCCCAGGGTTTAAACAAAAATCTGATTGCAACTGCAGCGGTTCCGGCCGCATGCCGGGTGCAGGAGGGTTATAGGTCGTGTTGATCGAGGTCTGCAGAGGCAGTCCGATGATTACTGTGCCTCAGCAACAGAAGTGTACCTAACTGACCTCCTCTTGCTACGAATTAAAAGCCGATTCACATAGATCTAAATGAGCTTGTTCATTCATCTGATCTGACAATTATAATTGAATGAGTTGCGGTCTGCACTATAAATAGTACATGTAAATGTACGTGAATAGAATTCGAAAGGTCACCATTGACACGATGATTGGATAATCTCGATGATAAAAATCTAGGTTTTGCACTACTGACTAGCTGCGAGTATCCATCTCATGCATACAAGTAACAGTACACACGTGGCTAACGGAACTAATTACGATCGTTACCCTTAAAAGTAACAAAACTTTTCCTCGATCCTGTGTGAAAAAATTAGTAACGTTGTTTAATAGTTACTTAGAATTTACCTTTCCCTTTCTAGCAAAACTCATTTACAAGTATATGTTAATAGCTTGGCAAGTCTCTATGGCATTTTTCCTGCAAATAATTTATGGGGGCTTATGTGCATAATATAAACATGTACTCTGCTAACGTAGTGATGAGGACGCACTTTTTCCAAATCCCGCGCTAGCACATGGGCTCTAAACATACTAGAGCTACCTACCTATTATACCTACTAACAGTGGGCAATGGGCATTTTTATCCTTTTTCTGCGAATTGTCATGGAATCTATACTAGATATAATTTTTGGTCATACTAGTAGTCATAATAACATAGGCGCAGCTTTTTGGGTCATAAATCATCGCTTTCGAAACTGGTCTGACAGCCACCTGCGCCTCACTCAGTGTTGAGGCGGGCGCCAGATGGTCTGAGAGGATGCGGGCGGTAGCTTTTTTCTCATCATTTTGACAGGCCATCAAGATTTATGAGGTCAGAGCCTATTGTTCGTGTTCACTCAAGCGTGTGACAGCTTTGACAGCTATGCGTTTTACCCCTAAAAGTACTTTGGGATTAGCGATTAGCGATTTCTCTTCATTATCTTCACTTTCTACTTAATACATGTAAGAGCTTTCTAATGTATATTTTTTCAATTATTTCCGTCAATCCTACGCGAAAAGTCATAAATCATTTTGTTGCGATTTTGATTGATTTATGGCCGCACCTGTCATATTTTTACGACCCCGAGGGAACTGATAGGATCTCCCGGTCACGTGATTCTGGGTAGCAACCAGCTTAGCCAATCAGAGAATTCGACGCTCATTTTAACAAATCGGTTCAGCCAATCAGAATCGACGTGTTCCATTATAACAAACTGCGGTCCAGTTGTCGGCTATTTAGACCGGTGTTTTTGGCCCGCTCGGACCTACCCCTCTCCTGGGATCTTGGCCTAACTTAGACCTCCCGGAGCTCGACCGTCGTCTCTTGATCCCCGGATCACGACTCCCCCCCATCATCAAGGACGAATCCCCCCCGGTCGTCAGCAGCGAACACCAAGATTAAGAACATCACCTGCTAGCTATCTGCAAAGATTGTGACATCAGCATCATCCCGGGTCTACAGCTGCGAAGCACTAAGCCGATTCGGTCACTGTGGATTACCTGGTCTCCGGCTGTTGAGTTCCTGATTGGTTGGGTGAGAGGCTGCCTAGACTTGCTTGATTGGGTGATTCCTTATCTGTCCCCTGTTTCAGTAGCTGGATTAGGCGCACACTTTTGCTCTTTTTGTTCAGTAGTGCTGTTGCTGAGGCAGAAGTCATTCAATAATACTGCTAGTAGTAGTCTAAAACTCCAATTCAATCTGAAGTGTGAAGTGATCTAAGGAGAAGGTTAAATCTAACAGTTATTTTTATCGGTTTTATTTCTTTGTTCGCCGATAGCTCAGATGAATAGCTAAGCTAGTAGGCGCCGGTCACAGTGGACCAATGGCAAGGCAGTTCTCAGTCGATCAATCTATCAAATCAGTTAGCGAATTTGCCAATAGTGCAGAATCGGCGCCAGAGATGTACTCTGTGCACTCTAGGTTAGCCAAGCGGCTCGGGTGATGAATCATGCGGTCTCTGAAGTTCGAGTTAGTCTATCATCAGCGCTATGAGAGGCTAGTTGGCGCGTTAACCTTATGATTACCAGTGGCATGCTGTGCATGCCATCGTTCATTCTGTCAATTGACCATAGACAGATTTGAAGTCGATGGGAAAGCGAGTTTAGACAGAATCATTGTCTGACTCAACCAAATGGAATGCTATGCATGCCAAGGCCAAAAAACTGTTTGTATTGTCATACTGCGTCGGAGTGTCACAAAACAAATAGAAAACGACATACATTGCATGCACAAAGGTAAATCTTAAGAACATAAGGGCAAATGAAGCTGCATGCAAGTAAATGAAAATAATTTTAGCAACAGTTCGATTACAGTTTCAGCAAAGCGCCAGCAATCAGTTAGCCGAGTGCCACTCAAAGAAGCACGGCTCCAGGCAAAGCCCAGGCTGACCGTCACAGCCTTGGCAGAAGTAGACGGTCCGCTTTTTCAGTCTGCGCTGGTAACAAACTCGGCAACGCTTGGTAGGCCGTTCTTGTGCTGCGGTAGCGGGTAGCTTTTCCAGCCGGTGATGAATTTCGCCTGGCTGACGGGGAAGAGCCTGACGCTTAACTCTCGATCGACCATTTCCGCTGCTTTCAATCAAGTGCTTTACACACCTTTCAGTGTAGCTGAGAAAGCTCATGGATCCACCTAGATGTCGGTACACAATCCAGGAGTTGCGAACCAGCTGCTGTAGCAGAAACACCGCCAACTTTACGAACCATTTGTGCGTTCGGCGGCATGCGCTGTAAGGCTGGGCTGCGGCATCCATCCGATCCACACCTCCCATGTTCTGATTATATTGCAAAACCGAGTTGGGCTTCAGCAGCTGCTGCTCCACACCACCGCGCAGTACCCGGCTAACCAAAGAGCTAGCAGCCGTCCAACAGATAGACCGTCTTTGTTCCTGAGCTTCGCCTGTCAACCAGCTTCACAGCAAGGATGTCACCATGTCGGGCAAAGGAATGACTCGGTGGTTGCAAGAGCATATCTCGCAGAATCGGTGGAACGCCTCGGTCTTTGCGAACGGTCCCAGTTAAGGTTGTTCCTCTGGTCAGAAGGAACTTGGCCAGTCGCACCGATGAAAACCAACTGTCGCAAAAGACCCGATATCCAAGGTCCAGAATGTCGCGACAAAGTTCTACGACGACTCTCTCACTGATTGAGAGCTGCGGCACATCGTTGCCGAACTGTTCATTCGCAATGGTGGTTGAATGTATCAGATAGTTCCACATGTAGCCTGTAGAAGACTCTGCAAGGCAGTACAATTTGATGCCAAACTTGGCTCTCTTGTTGGGCATGTACTGCTTAAAAATCAGCCTCCCTTTATAGAGCAGCAGCGCTTCATCAGCGGCAATGCTTTGACCGGGCATGTAGCTGTTCTTGCAAACTGTCTGGACCATGTCTAGGAACGGCCTGATCTTGCACAAGGGATCACCAGCGTCGAAGTCAAGACAGTCATAGCAACGCAGCCATGACATGATTTGTTGAAACCGCGAGCGAGGAAGCATCTTCATGCTTTGAAAGTAGGGATGAAAGTAAAACGGGTCCGTGGACCAGTAAGCCGTCACCTCCGGTTTCTGTACAACTCCGGTATATAAAATAACGCCGATCACCTTCTTCATCTCAGAAACAGTGCAGGGCTTCCACGTTCTGAGCCCGTAAGGCAGTTCATCATCTCCGTGTTCTTCTTGAAACCTGGCAATATCCAGCTGCGCTCTCTTGTTTGTCCACATGCACATCTGAAGCAGCAACTCATCGGGTAAAAATTGCTCGAAAATGGCTGTCCAGCCGTCGTCAACATCAGCAGGTACGGAGAATCCCGGATTGACTCCGCTTGCCCCGAGGAACTCGGGAAGAGAATTAGCTCGAGCATCAGTCTCTGGAGTTACTGATCTCCAATCATCGTGCATCATTCCCTGATCGTCTTCCTCCGGTCCATCGTTGCCTTCTTGATTTTCGTCACCGTCCTCTCCCTCGCTCTCGGCAGTGAAAAATGAGTCATCGCTCGACTCATCGCTCGATTCGCTGTCGAGGCCCAAGTTTCGCAAGGCTTGCTTGGCTGCTTGCCGTCGCTGTCTGACCGCTTGCATTGTAAGATTTGGTAAGTTGGGGTGGTGAGCTAAGGAGGCACCAGTAAAAATTCTTGCAGTTAACTTTTCATGCCTGTATTCCCTCCCTCTTGCCTTTTTTCTAGGTTGGCCATAGACTATTCTCCAGTCAAAGATGTCACTTCTCCTGTTGAGAAAGTGTTTTCTTGCCTGTCCATAATAAAGCAACTGTTTTGAAATTCGAAGTGTACAGCGCAGATCTAAATTGTCTATGGCATGCAGTGCTTGCCATTTGGTAAGATAGAGATGTGGGGAAGGAATTCTGTCGTAGACAAGTGGTTAAAGGCCAAAAGTACAATTCTTCGTATTTAGCAATGTAATAATACATATGTAGCTACCCCATAGTCTCGCCACTGCAAGAATCCCCTGCACAAGTCCCCTCTGTACCTGCATGGCCAATGCGATCTAGTCCCAGCTAGCAGTGTCCCTTATCATCGGCTATGACTTCGAGATTGACAGCAAAAAGACACTAGTTGGCAGGTAAGTGCACAGCCCCTTCTAGTCGGAAGCCCGATTTCGAGAGTCCCGGTGTGGTGAGCCAGGACGTACGGGCTGGTGGCAGCGAGTTAGCTAATCTGCGGATTAGCTGATCTCATTTTCAAAATGTCTCTCGCTGTCCCTCTCTTAGCTATAGGACCTAGACTGCTCGCCACACGATCAAGCTACCATGGGGCTGGGGGGTCAGGACTCTAATCGATTTATTTTTGAGACCTGAGGCTCGAAGGCTTCCCCACAAGGAGGCCGGAAGGTCGAAACCCATCAGTAGCCTAAAAGTGTTGATCACGGACCTTAGGTACTGCCGATATTTTGACATACATCTACAATCTCTACATCTCTAGAAATCTCTTGACATGTCTCTCTGCGTACATGTATGTAATCAGTTGCATAGCAAAAGTGTATATGTCACTTTACTTACATCGGAATGCCTGCTAATGAGACGGGACTCCTAGCTGTCTGCTAGTGCTACTACATATCGTGCATGTACGTGTGTACAAGTAACAAACCTATAAAATGCTATTAAAAATTAAAACCTCATTCACAGTAAGCAACATACATGGTACACTGTGCATGTATGCCGGCGTAAAAGCTAAAGAATATTGTTGCTCAATTTGTAATTTGGTAAGTTCAGGAAACGATATTACTGGGAATTCATTGCTAAAAACTTAAAGAATCCGACATGTTTACACATTTTGTAACGAAAACCAGCCTGTGAAATTTGTACGATTTTTATGAGTGGCGTACCTCTTTAACTTATATGTTCTCCATGGGCCGGTCGGTCTAGAAGTATGTAGTCTATTCTTGGTCGGTCTGACAGCCAAAGTTCAGACGTTGCTAAATCTAAATATTACTATCTGTAATCTATATATATATATAAATATTTACTAAATTAATTAAACACAAGCCCCACCACGCCTAAGTGTAAAAAACCAGAAAAAAATTATTTTTACTTTTTCTGTTCTTTTCGTGTAATAAATCTTTTAATTTTTTTTCTGACGCCCCTTTTTATTGTTTTAAGCAGTTTTTGTAAAGCTAGATTAAACATATTTTTAATTAGTTAGATATTTGTTATTGTTATTGAAATAATTTCCCCCTTTTTGAACAGTAAAATGAAGAAAGGCTTCGGTCGGACGCGTTGGAGGTACGTCCTACGTAAAATTAATATTTCGATTCTAAATAATGTATTATTAGCGGTAGAGCCCTGGCTAGGGGCTGAAACGCTAGCTACTTATCAAAGTAAAAGTAAAAGGGTGCATTGTGGCTGCTGGCAGTGCCCGTCTAGTATAACGAACGATCAATATTATAACCGTGTTGAATGTGTCATGTGTGTTGATTAGATGACCATTCCGTCGCCTGGTATCGAGGTACTAAGCATGTAAAGACATAAGCTTAATACATTTGTAGCGATATAGAGGGAGGGGTATTAAACGCTAGGATAATGCCATGGCCCACAGCTAGCTAGGGTAGGCCCCATGGCGTTTGGTTTGGGCGTATGGCTATGGCCTTGCAATAGTTATTAAGTCGGATCTTTTTTATTAAGCCCTGTTTAAACGTTGAGAAGCTGAAAAAGCTCATGAGATGTGACTACATGTGGCATTTAGCAACCATCCATCGGCCTATCTGCAATCTTCATATTGCCTATGGCTATGCCTATGTAAAAATTATCAGATTTTATTAAACAGACTTTGAGTTAGGCCCCTACATAATTTTAAAGTCTAACTACCCAGAAGGCCTACCCAAATATAGAACATTTTTAAAAAAGATAAAGTTCAATAAAATTCAGTAAAAATGCAGTAAAAAACTTTTTGCTTTTTAATTTTACTTTTTATTGCTACTGCTACTTTTAAAAAATGTAGTTACATATATTATATTATACAAAGAGCTTGTGTGCATGACAGCCATCCACCCAGTGTTTAAACTGCATGCATGGCAGCTGGCACATCTTAACTTATTATATAGTATGTCATAGGCCTATACTGCTTGAATTAGGCCTAGGCCCTATTAGAAATCAATACTTAAATTAGGCCTAACAAAAAATAGCCATGAATTAAGATTATATTATAGAGATTGTAGATATATGAGATGAAAAAATTAATAAATTATTAAATGAATTCAAGAGTAGGGCTAAGCAATAGGCCCCTATGCAGATTTAAAAGAAAAGATCTAATTTGAATTTGCAATTCACTATATTGCCTATCTGCCAATTGCTATATATGCAATTTAAATATTAGGTAGGTCTAGAATATAGATAGCTGCCATGCATTACAATTAAAATACTTGATAGATGGCTACCATGCATGCAATTTAAACACTTTGGATAGCTACTATGCATGCAATTTAAATATTGGAAAGGTAGGCCTAGCTACCATGCACACAAGCTCTCTATATATGTAATTAGCATATCTTTCATAACAAGATTTGCATGTCATCTAAAAATTTATAGTTAACTATTTTTACATGTGTTATTTATTTTGTTTGTTAGGCCTATTAATATTTAAAAGAAATGTGAACCTATAATATAGGCCTAATATTTGAATATCCAATTGAAAACAATTTTAACATGTACCATTTTCTAGGTAGCATGATTGTTTCTTTAAATAGATTAGACCTATATTTTCTTTAATATGTTGTAGGGTTTTTTCAATTATAGCTTATTTCATACTTTGTTACCAAATTTGTTATAGGCCTCTTAGCTCTTTGTTGAAAGTTACACTGCTGCTATCAAATTTTGTTGCAGGGGTCAGGGTTATTAACTTTTATTTTGTTACAGATTCAAGAATTATCACAGAGGAGTTTCTTAGAATTTGGGGAGTAATATGCAATTTCTACTACTAAAATGAGTAAGCCTGAGTTTGCTCCTAGTGGTATGGTGTCCGAGTAGCAAGACATTGTCTATAACTCTATTAGCTAATATTAGTCCAAGGGAGGGCTACGTGATAGATCAGAGTTGCCTGGGAAACAGGGTGCACTAATGGGGAATTTCAATAACTAAAAGGGAATGCTGACATGGAGGATAATGCACTTAATAGGTAATTGGATAAGGGCAAGGAGCCTAACAGTTGGGAGTTAAGTAAGCAAGGAAAGCCTAATGGGATAGAGAGGCAGAGCCTGATTGCAGCGCATGGGCATTTTGGCAGACGGCGTCCGGCGCGGATCAGCCTGCGCGGCGCAGCATTGGTGGTGGACCAGGGGTAAGTCGCAAAAATGCCACCCCATAGAATACGGGCATAGTACTAATTAGATGCCGAGGCATTTAGGCTTGATAAGACAGTCATAGTTACTCCTGCCGTTTACCCAAAACTGCATTTATTTTGCTTTAGGGTTTCTTTCACAGGTAAGTCATTTCACAGCGTGGCGCAGGTTGTGTAGGCATCTGGCGTACTTAAGCCATGCGCTGCAATAGGGAGGCAGAGTACCTAATATTAAGGGAAGGGTCTATAGATAGGCAAAGGCCTGGGTAGACAGTGAATCTGGATAAAGAGTTGGCAGATTGCCAGGTTAGACTAAAAATCTAGGAGAAGGGGAGGGGGAAGGCAATTACCTGGGAAGGGACTGTACATTCTTTTGGGGAGAAAAATAAGGGGTGAATAGGACACTGTTCTCCCCGGCGGAGTGCTTGTGGGGAAAGGAAAAGCAGCCGGGCACTAGAGGTCGGACGGGATTGAAATCTTTGGGTGGGATCGGGATCGGGAATAATTTTTTTCTCGGGATCGGGATCAGGATTTCGGGAATCGGGATCAGGTCTTTTAGTGTATTGTCCATGTAAAGTTAAACAAAATTGAGAAAAGATTGTCAAGATCAAGAAGTAAAACACAATGAAATTGATATAAAGTTTTGTAACCAACAAAGTAAATAATGTAACGAGTACAAGTTAAAGCAAAATACCTTCAAGTAATCACTAATTCTATAAATTATTTAATCAAAAGACCTGTTCCCGAATCTCGAGTTTTTTAGGGTCGGGATTCTCGTCCCGCGGGAATTCAATTTTCCTTGGGATCCCGAGATTTCGGGATCGGGATCGGGATCCCGTCCGACCTCTACCGGGCACTCCTATTGTACAGTGGGCTTCATCAAGCAAATTGTACTGTTCATTAGTCAAAGCCAGGCTAACAGGAAACAAGTTAGCTAGGAAGCACCAAGAGGTGAAACACAAGAAAAAGCAAGCGCAAGTTGCTTTCTACTATGTATTTTTACCTATATATATATAAATTCTAGCAAAAATGGTGGACTATTTTAAACAAAGTTTTATAAACAGAAAAGTAGTGGGAAACATACGGTACTACAATGGTTTACTTTGCAAAAACTGATTCATTTTTAAGGCGTATAAGAATATTAATAATGAAGATGGTAACTATATGTTAAAACAGAGAATTTTAATAATGAGGCAACTAGGCAAATAGGCAAATAAGTCTATAAATATACATTTTAAGGCATGCAAGAATTTAGTGACAAAATGAATAAAAGATAGATTTCATATACTATAAAAAAGAAAAGAAAATAGCGCTGATACAAATATTAATCTATTATTTATTTAATGGGTGATTGATAGATAGGGCCTAGCTGGGTTATTAAAAATATAAACAGAATTGTAGGAATTATTATTTTTAGATACATTGATATTTTGAATAACAATATATTAGTTGTCAGTTATCACTATGTGACAAATTCCAGTTTATTATTGATTTTGAACAATATCAATATGTAAAAGAATAATTAGTATGTTTTTGCAAACAAGAGTGGCAGACAAACTGGTAGCAGAAAAATGACTATCAACCAATAATATAGGTCTTCTAATATAAATTATAAAAGTTTTTTGAAAATAAAAGTTCATCAATTATTTAAAAGTAGAATAGCCAAAAACTATAACAAGGCCTATAAAAGTTAGTTGTGGCCAAAATACATTAATGGGCTATGAAAGATTTTTTTATTTTTAGCTATAGCTAATAGCATAATCTAATTTCTTTTTTATAGTATATATAATTCTGATTATTCAAAGTTGTTTTTAACCAAGGCAACAAAGCAAACATATTGAAAAAGTAAAGAAAATTAGAATTTTTTCAAAATTTTATACATCTATATATATTACATAAGGCCTATGTAATATGTAAGGTTGGTTTAAAGTAAAAAGGTCATATATAGTTTTAGTTCAGGTTGTATATATACAACTTATTATCCAATTATACTTTTAATATAATATTAGAAACTATTGTAACTTTGATCTATATATTTAGAATATGAGAAGTGTTTTTGTAATTATTATGCATAAAGTATAAAGCAGTTTGATATTAATTTTTAAATTTGATTTTTTGCAAAGTATATATATTATAAGCTATCATACATGTGCAAAAGTTGGCCAATCCAGCTGACCAATTTGGTAGCCAACCAAGGTAACTCGCAAAAATTGTAATACTGTCAGTCTGTAATACTGTCAGTCTGTAATACTGTCAGTCTAATACTGTCAGTCTGTAGCCCACTGCCCACCTGAATAAATACCCAAGTAGCACTAAGTAGATAATGAGGCATTTTGCCTTAATAAGACAGTCAAAGTTACTCCTGCCATTTATCCAAAGTTGCATTAAGTTGCTTTAGGGTTTCTTTTACATGTAAGTCACATTTTTGGCCAAAAACTATGTCACATTTTTTCTTAAAACTAAGTCGCATGGCCTTAGTTTACATGCACATACATACATGCGCAACCTCCAAATTTTGGAGGTTTTGCATGCATGTAAGCTATAGTCTTTTTTGTTAGACTAACACTAGAATTTTTTAGTATGCCTGGTCTTAAATAAAAAATAAAATCAATTGGCATAAAAATGTATGATTTTAGTATAATTGTATATCTTCTAGTTTTCCTTAGTTTCATAAAGAGATATATGAATAACAACATAGTAAAGATTTTAAATCTTGCCACAACTTTTACATAAAAAAAACTGTTCAAGAAAATTTTAGATCACTTTCCTCCAGGACAAGCCTAAGCATAAAAATGAACTATAGTTTATAAGTGAAGCTAGGTTTCTTATTATTGCTATAGTAAAGCAGGTATACATAGACTAACTGATAGTCTAAGCATGTTGTCCATAATCCGTTGAAAACAATACCATGACAAGAGTCGCTAAAAATTCGTTGCAAACAACTCTCTAGTGACTCTAGCGCGTCTGGGGCGACTTGTGACTTTTTAACGACTCAAACGCGTCAAATGTGATGGAGAGGTGACTGTTGCATCACAAGCGCGTCACCTGAGTTGTAGAAGCGTAAGAGTCGCAAATAAGTCGTCCAAGAATCGTTGTGCTGGCGCTTAACTTTCTACTAACTCAGTAGGCTAGTGAAAGTGCAATCATGCTTGGGCGCAACCTAGGGATTCACCCGGCCGTTTCTATTGGCAACACACACACACGTAAGTTGCTATTGGACAGAATAGTAGTCACGTGACTGCTCTCAGCCAATAGCGACTTACATGTGTGTGTTGCCAATAGTAACGTCCTGGAGTCACTTGTGTCGCCCCAGAGTCGTTTCAGATGCGTGGCAGATGCCATAGGTCAAATAGGAAAGAAGAGATTCTAAAAGCCTCTAAAACAACAAGATGTCGCGGTTAAGCCATGAGGCTGGACAGGCAAACAAAGCGGCGTTTGGCGAGCAAGAGGCTGCAACAGCCTGTCTATTTTTGCCGCCACGCGGCAAAAAGCGCTCTCGCCACTCTTTGCACTTATTTTTTGAACGAAATAAAAAAATAAAATTGCTGGTAACTTTTGCAGTTTAATGGACACATACAAGTCGCCCAAAAGTCGCAGAAGAAGCGCTTAAGCGTCACTGTAAAATCGTTAGTGCATCACTTCTCAGTCGATGAGCATGCATTTTCTATTCGCCCAGAAATTAAGATCCAACAGTCTGTTTAAGGCCGGTAGTAACAACTCTGTAACGCGTCCAGAGCTAATGTTATTGCTAGTCCAAATTAATGCTTAAATATATAAATAATATTAGTATTTGGCATTTGGAGTACAAATTCAGGATTCCAAAATTAAATTTGATGTATTTTGTGATGTACAATACGCCGCAAAGACCAAACAAACAAAAAAATTAATGCATGACTTTATAAATTCATGAACTTCTAAACTGCTTTCAGTGGATAGCACACACCCGTCAGTCCAAGTCGAGATTAGATTTTATTATTAATCAATTTTTTTCCAACAAAGCTGGTCAAAACGGGGCATCCGGAGGTCACAATGGAGAACTGCTCGCCAAGCGTAATGAAGCGCCTGAGCAAAGAGGTTCGCGATCTTGTCCAGCAGCCGCCTGAAGGTATCCGAGTGCACTTTGACGATGCCAAGCTCACTGACATTCACGCCGTTATCGATGGCCCGGTGGACACCCCTTACTGTGGCGGCAGGTTCCACATTCGCCTAGTGATGGGGCACAGCTTCCCACAGGAACCGCCGAAGGGCTACTTTCTGACTAAAATCTTTCACCCGAACATAGCCACTCCGTCTGGCGAGATTTGTGTGAATACTATCAAACGGGATTGGACACCGGACACTGGTCTGCGACACCTGCTGCTGGTTATTAAGTGTCTGCTTATTGTGCCGAATGCCGAGTCTGCACTCAATCAGGTGATCCATCATTCACTGCGTTGTCTTAGATGGCTTTTTAAATATTTTATAAGATTTACTGCTAGATTTTCTGAGATCTACCGTCCGTGAGATTTTTCTGAAATCTAGCGTGAGATTTTCTTATATCTACCGTGAGATTTTGTGAGATCTGCTGTGAGATTTTGTGAGATCTGCTGTGAGATTTTGTGAGATCTGCTGTGAGATTTTCTGAGATCTAGTGGGAGATTGTCTAAGATCTATTGTGAGCTTTTCTTGGATCCAGTGTGAAATATTATTGGATCCAGTGTGAAATATTCTTGGATCCAGTGTGAAATATTATTGGATCCAGTGTGAGATTTTCTGAGATCTAGTGTGAGATTTTCTTGGATCCAGTGTGAGATTTTTTTAAGATGCTGTGAGACTTTCTGAGATATGCCGTCTGTAAGATTTTCTAAGATCCAATGTGAGATCGTCTGAGATGTAGCGTGAGATTTTCTTAGATCTACCGTGAGATTTTGTGAGATGTGCTGCATGAAATTTTCTTAGATATACCGTGAAATTTTCTGATATCTACTGTGAGAGTTTTCTCTGTGAGATTTTTCTTGTGCGGTGAAATCTTAGAAAGTTTTCGCACAACGAATCTAACGAATTATCTTAGTAACGATGAACAGTGTGCAATAAAAAATATAACACCCGTGTCTACTCATAACAAGTAGTATAAGTCTGCAATCTAACATCGTGTTAGAATTTCAACCATTTTTCTCTGCCTGTTTTGCGCAGGAGGCTGGCCGGCTTCTGCTAGAAGACTACGCTGAGTACTTTTCCAGGGCGCGCCTGTTCACAGAGGTTCACGCCTTGCAGAATCCCGCTGTTGCCGCTGGGTTCGAGCCGATGGAGGCCGGCGACAATGCCGTGTAATTGAACGTTCTTGTTTCGTCTTTTTCTGATTCCTATTATCCCGGATCTATCGGGGATGAGTGATAATTGATCCCATTCTTGTTTATTTGGGATCAGAATTCAGAATCCCCATTTCCATATGGGATTAAAATTCTCATTACTATATGGGATCAGAATCCCCGTTTATGTTTTTTGCGATTTGAATCCTGATTTCTATATGGATTAGAATCCCTATTCTATATGGGATCAGAGTCCCTAAATATATATGGGATCAGAATCCCCATTTCTATATGGGATCAGAGTCCCCATTTCTATATGGGATCAGAGTCCCTATTTCTATATGGGATCAGAATCCCTATTTCTATATGGGATCAGAATCCCCATTTCTATATGGGATCAGAATCCCCATTTCTATATGGGATCAGAATCCCTATTTCTATATGGGATCAGAGTCCCCATTTCTATATGGGATCAGAATCCCTATTTCTATATGGGATCAGAATCCCCATTTCTATATGAGATCAGAATCCCCATTTCTATATGGGATCAGAATCCCTATTTCTATATGGGATCAGAATCCCTATTTCTATATGGGATCAGAATCCCCATTTCTATATGGGATCAGAATCCCCATTTCTATATGGGATCAGAATCCCCATTTCTATATGGGATCAGAATCCCTATTTCTATATGGGATCAGAGTCCCTAAATATATATGGGATCAGAATCCCCATTTCTATATGGGATCAGAGTCCCTAAATATATATGGGATCAGAATCCCCATTTCTATATGGGATCAGAGTCCCTATTTCTATATGGGATCAGAATCCCTATTTCTATATGGGATCAGAATCCCTATTTCTATATGGGATCAGAATCCCTATTCTATATGGGATCAGAGTCCCTAAATATATATGGGATCAGAGTCCCTATTTCTATATGGGATCAGAATCCCTATTTCTATATGGGATCAGAATCCCTATTTCTATATGGGATCAGAATCCCTATTTCTATATGGGATCAGAATCCCCATTTCTATATGGGATCAGAATCCCTATTTCTATATGGGATCAGAATCCCCATTTCTATATGGGATCAGAATCCCCAATTCTCTGTGAAATCAGAATCCATTTTCCCTATGGCACCAGAACCCCATTTTTTGATATGGAATCAGAATCCCCATTTTTATATGGGATCAGAATCCCCATTTCTATATGGGATCAGAATCCCCTATTCTAAATGGGTTCAGAATCCCCATTTCTATATGGGATCAGAATCCCTAATTCTCTGTGGGATCAGAATCCTCATTTCTATTTTGTATCAGAATCCTCATTTGATTTCTATAATTCACTCGAAAATCCTGCAGACTTCGTGACGCCAACGACAACGCCATTGCCTCAGTTGCCGCCTCTTCCACCACAGCCGGCACATCCGGCTTGGCCAAGCGACCCCTGGCTCAGCCTGTAGGACCTGCGGCTAAAAAGTCTAAAAAAGCTTTGAAACGTCTGTGAAAGACAGGCATCTTGTTGCCTGTCTGTCTGTCTGTCAGTCAACGTATCTGCCGTATCCTAAATTGTGTTTGCAAACCTGTTTGAAAAATGGAAAACATTAAACAAAAATGATGAGCAAAATCCTAATTTGTCAATCAATGCTAATTCATGTTTCATGTGATTTGATGCTGTAGCTTTATTTCTTGACTTCTTGTTAAGTTCTGTAGCTTAAGAATGCTTTCGCTAAAAAAATTCTCGTCCTTTACTTGCTACTTCTACAAGTATTATTTGTGCAGATATTGATTGCGCAATAAGTCTGAGTTTTTTTTGAGTTGAAGTTGGAGAGAAAAATCGCTTGTTGGTTTTCTTGCCTTTACTCTCATTCTGTTCTGTGACAATGAATTGCAGTAACACAGCCTATGCTTTTACTATTAATAAAATAGCTATTGAATGCAAACATTGCGTTCATTCTGACAGAACTGCATTAAAAATACTTTTCAATTTTCTTTTTCTCTACTTTAAGTAGCTTATTATATTCAGTAAGAAAAAAGAAAAAAACTTGCCGATATGTTGAGTAAATAACATTGTAGAGGAGTCATTTTTAGTACAGAGGAAATAGCTTAACTACTAAACTACTACCTATTAAGTAGTAAGTACGAGTAAATACAATAGTTTACGTTATAGAACTAATTAGATGACGAGGTAATTGCGTTATAAAATGCTGTAATAATTTACTCCGGCTTTTTATCTATGTTAATAATTATTTTAACCGTTTGCGTATACACTACTAGATCCATAGTAGTTGAAAAGCACATTGTTATCCAATGCATGCGGCCATGTCTACGTCGCCAGCCAATCCCGACGAAGATCCGCTCCTGCAGCAGTTGAACCGCCTGCTGGACATTCAGCAGAGCGCAGGCCTGCTAGCTCAGCTGGCCAACGCTAAAACCGACGCTGAGAAGGAGCGAATCCTCTTTGCCAGGGTGCTCCGGCCGCAGCTGGCCTTGCCGCCTTCCTTTACTTCGCCCCACATGCCGCCATTGAGTCCCGAGGAGCGTCGAGTTCGCGTAGTGATGGACAGTTGCGCTTTCAAAGCCTGTCTGTCCTGTGTAGCCGGCGGTGCTCTGGGCGCCTTCTTTGGCCTGTTCACTGCCAGCATTGATCCCATGTCCACTGTGGTGCCCGGCGCCGAGACTCCCAGCACTAGACAGGTGCGTTGCCTGATAACTGCTGTATTTTTTATTCCTTATGATCCTTTATGACCCTTCATGATTCTTTATGACCCTTTTTGATCATTTTATAACCCTTTATAGTCCTATATGGCCCTTTACGATCATATTATGTCCCTTTATGATCATTTATGATCCTTTATGACCCTTTTTGATCCTTTATGACCCTTTTTTGATCCTTTTATGACCCGTTATGACCTTTCATGATCTTTTATGAAGCCTAATGATCCTCTATGACCCTACATAATCCTTTATGACCATTATGATCCTTTATGGCTCTTAATGATCATGAATGATCCCTTGTGACCCTTCATCATGCTTTATGACCCTTTTTAATCCTCTATGACTTTTCATGATCCTTTATGACCCTTCATCATCATCATTTATGACCCTTTTTGATCCGTTATGATCCTTCGTGATCCTTCATGGCGTTTTCATCCTTCATCCTTCATCCTGCATGAGTATTCACGACATTTTGAAATCCTTCATATTCTAACCCTTCATGACCCTAATGATCCTTTATGGCCATTCATGATCTGTTATGTTCCTTCGTTATCGTTTTGACCCCTCATGATCCTTTATGACCCTTCATGAATTTTTATAATCCTTATTGATTCTTTATGACTCTTTTTGATTCTTTATGACCCTTCGATCATTTCTTGATTATCTAATACTGTTCTTGTTTAATTCAATGACTTTAGATCTTTAATTACACGCACTATCGTACCTATTCACGATCCTAATTTAACAAATAACGCGCAGGTACTACGCGAAATGGGCAGCCGAATGGTGTCCTATGGCAAGAATTTCGCAGTACTAGGCATCATGTTTGCTTCCACGGAATGCGCTCTAGAGGTGGTGCGCGCTAAAAACGATTTGCTCAATGGCACTGGCGCCGGCGCCATCGTTGGCGGCGTGCTGGGATTTCGCGCCGGTTTGAAAGCCGCAGGCGCAGGGGCCGCCGGTTTTGCCGCCTTCTCCACGGCGATTGACTGGTATATGAAGCATAGGTAGAGCCTGTAGTGCGGCCTGCGCTGTGTTTGATTTGTATTGCTTAGTGTTCGGTTGGGGAATTCCCCAGTGATTTTCTTAATTGCCTTGCTGACTCAAATGTTTTGGAATTCCTTTGGTGATGGTTAGGGAATTCCCTTGGTGATTTTTAATTAAGGAATTCCCTTGGTGATTTCCCATTAGGGAATTCCCTTAGTAATTTCCCGTTACGGAATTCCCTTGGTGATTTCCCGTTACGGAATTCCCTTGGTGATTTCCCGTTAGGGAATTCCCTTGGTGATTTCCCGTTACGGAATTCCCTTGGTGATTTCCCGTTAGGGAATTCCCTTGGTGATTTCTGATTAGGGAATTCCCTTGGTGATTTCCCGTTAGGGAATTCCCTTGGTGATTTCCCGTTAGGGAATTCCCTTGGTGATTTCTGATTAGGGAATTCCCTTGGTGATTTCCAGTTAGGGAATTCCCTTGGTGATTTCCCGTTAAGGAATTCCCTTAGTGATTTCTCATTAGGAAATTCCTTTGGTGGTTTCTTATTAGGTAATTCCCTTGGTGATTTCTGGTTAGGGAATTCTCTTGATGATTTCTCATTAGGGAATTTCTTTGATGATTTTCCGTTAGGGAATTCCCTTGGTGATTTCATGTTAGGACGATTTCTGTGGTGATTTCACTGGTTGGTAGTCCCGTGGTTATTGCACGTTAGGGATTATCTTGGTAAATACTCTGTTCGGGAATCCTCATTGTTTTTACTGTTTAGTTGGGGATTCCTTTGGTAATTCCCTGTTGGGGGATTTTCATTCTGGAGGTGCCCTGTTAGAGAATTCTTTTTGTAGCTTCCTGTTTGAGAAATTCCATAGGTTTCCATTAGGGAATCCCTAAATTTCTCATATGGGAGAATCATCGATAGAAGTGCACCAGCTTAATGAATGCACTTGCACTTAATTCATGTTCAATGTAAATGCTATGAGTAATAGACATCCGTACTTTTCGCTGCAACTTGTTAATACGTATAAAAAGCGTGCATTTTTTATTTCTAGAATTGTTTGTCGCTATATATCAGTTTTAACAGTACAATATACGAATATTTTACGAGCGTTATTGTCATTCTTTAATTACCTGTGCATCGGTTGGATATGCGATAAGTACCGATGCCTCTGTGCATTCATTCATTGGAAATATCTCTAGTTGAAATCGTTCTAAATATTTTATTTGTTCATTTTTACTTGAAAAAAGATTGTAGACAATCTCCCTCCTGACCCCCCTAGAGAATCGCCCTCCTGACCCCCCTAGAGAATCGCCCTCCTGACCCCCCTAGAGAATCGCTCTCCTGACCTCTCTATAGAATCGCCCTTCTGACCCCCTTTAGAGAATCGCCATTCTGACCCCCTTTAGAGAATCGCCCTCCTGACCCCCCTAGAGAATCGCCCTCCTGACCCCCCTAGAGAATCGCCCTCCTGACCCCCCTAGAGAATCGCTCTCCTGACCTCTCTATAGAATCGCCCTTCTGACCCCCTTTAGAGAATCGCCATTCTGACCCCCTTTAGAGAATCGCCCTCCTGACCCCCTTTAGAGAATCGCCCTCCTGACCCCTTTAGAGAATCGCCCTCCAGACCCCCTAGAGAATCGCCCTCCTGACCCCCTTTAGAGAATCGCCCTCCTGACCCCCTTTAGAGAATCGCCCTCCTGACCCCCTTTAGAGAATCGCCCTCCTGACCCCCTTTAGAGAATCGCCCTCCTGACCCCCTTTAGAGAATCGCCCTCCTGACCACTTTAGAGAATCGCCCTCTAGACCCCCTAGAGAATCGCCTTCCTGACCCCCTTTTAGAGAATCGCCCTCCTGACCCCCTAGAGAATCGCCCTCAAGGCCCCCTTTAGAGAATCGCCCTAATGACCCCCTTTAGAGAATCGCCCTAATGACCCCCTTTAGAGAATCGCCCTAATGACCCCTTTAGAGAATCGCCCTAATGACCCCCTTTAGAGAATCGCCCTCCTGACCCGCTAGAGAATCGCCCTCCTGACCCCTTTAGAGAATCGCCCTTATGACCCCCTAGAGAATCGCCCTCAAGACCCCCTTTAGAGAATCGCCCTAATGACCCCCTAGAGAATCGCCCTCCTGACCCCCTTTAGAAAATCGCCCTCCTGACCCGCTAGAGAATCGCCCTTCTGACCCCCTTTAGAGAATCGCCCTTATGACCCCCTAGAGAATCGCCCTCCTGACCCCCTTTAGAGAATCGCCCTAATGACCCCCTTTAGAGAATCGCCCTCCTGTCCCCCTTTAGAGAATCGCCCTCCTGACCCGCTAGAGAATCGCCCTTATGACCCCCTAGAGAATCGCCCTCCTTACCCCCTTTAGAGAATCGCCCTAATGACCCCCTAGAGAATCGCCCTCCTTACCCCCTTTAGAGAATCGCCCTAATGACCCCCTTTAGAGAATCGCCCTAATGACCCCCTTTAGAGAATCGCCCTCCTGACCCGCTAGAGAATCGCCCTCCTGACCCCTTTAGAGAATCGCCCTCCTGACCCGCTGGAGAATCGCCCTCCTGACCCGCTGGAGAATCGCCCTCCTGACCCCTTTAGAGAATCGCCCTCCTGACCCCTTTAGAGAATCGCCCTCCTGACCCGCTAGAGAATCGCCCTCCTGACCCGCTAGAGAATCGCCCTCCTGACCCGCTAGAGAATCGCCCTCAAGACCCCCTTTAGACAATCGCCCTAATGACCCCCTTTAGAGAATCGCCCTAATGACCCTCTAGAGAATCGCCCTCCTGACCCGCTAGAGAATCGCCCTCCTGATCCCCTAGAGAATTGCCCTAATGACCCCCTTTAGAGAATCGCCCTCCTGACCCGCTAGAGAATCGCCCTCCTGACCCCTTTAGAGAATCGCCCTCCTGACCCGCTAGAGACTTGCCCTTATGACCCCCTAGAGAATCGCCCTCCTGACCCCCTTTAGAGAATCGCCTTAATGACCCCCTTTAGAGAATCGCCCTCCTAACCCCCTTTAGAGAATCGCCCTCCTGATCCGCTAGAGAATCGCCCTCCTGACCCCTTTAGAGAATCGCCCTCCTGACCCGCTAGAGAATCGCCCTTATGACCCCCTAGAGAATCGCCCTCAAGACCCCCTTTAGAGAATCGCCCTAATGACCCTCTAGAGAATCGCCCTCCTGACCCCCTAGAGAATCGCCTCTCTCATAAAAACCCAACCTCTTGTTGCATGCAGCCCAGGGTACACAACAGCAGCATTCAGTGATCAAACCTGGCCACCACCACAATGTCAAACAGCGGCGGTAGCAGATCAATGTTGCATCAGCAGCAGCAGAAGCCTCCCACCAGCGCTGGTGACTCGACCAGTTCAGTAGCCAATTCCAGCGCTCCCAGTTCATCGTCAAGGAAATTAGCAATAAAAAATCTGTCGTTAGTTGGCTCGTCTACTATTGATTATTCGAGCGAGTGGAGCAAGCTCAAGGAGGCTGTGGATGCTGTGTATCAGAGCACCAGTGTGCAGTACACTCTGGAAGATTTACTCAAAGCTGTTGAAACTGTTTGCAATCATTACTTAGCCGATACACTTTATAAAGATTTGCAAATGGTTTTTGATCAGTTTGTCCAATCTAATTTGCATAAGTGAGTGCTTTTTTGTATGTTAATTGTTTCAGATGGGTAAGGGGCCCGAATCCGAAGGAATATTCTGAGATTCTAATGTGTGAGAATATTCTGGGAGATTCTCAGGTGTGAGAGAATATTCTGAGACAGATTCTCAGGTGTGAGAATATTCTGGGAGATTCTCACGTATGAGAATATTCCAATAGATTCTCAGGTGTGAGACTATTTTAAGAAAGATTCTCAGGTGTGATAATGTATATTCTGACTAAATATGATGCCGTTATTCCCTCGGCCTCTCCCCAGATTCCTAACGGACAGTCCGGACACAGTGAGCTACCTGCGCACTCTGGCCAGTTTCTGGGACAACTACTGTTGCCAGATCCTCATGATTCGCTGCATCTTTTTATTCCTTGATCGGCAGCACGTACTGTTCAATCCTGAGATGCGCTCCCTGTGGGATCTGGGCTTGAACACATTCAGCAGAAGAATACTGGACAATCGCGAGGTTCAACGCCGCTGCATTGGCGGCCTGTTGGAGCTTATCGAGCTGGAACGAGGCGGCGATGCTGTCGATCGGCAGTTGCTGCGCACTCTGCTTCGAATGCTTTTCGATCTGGGCCAGTATCGCACCGTGTTCGAGCCCGAGTTCCTGGCTGCCACCGAGCGGCTGTACAGGTGAGACTCTTTCCTGTGCCCCAGTCCCTGAAGGTGGGAATCCCAGTCCATGAAGCTGGGAATCCCAGTCCCTGAAGCTGGGAATCCTAGTCCATGAAGGTTGGGGAATCCCAGTCCCTGAAGCTGGGAATCCCAGTCCATGAAGGTTGGGGAATCCCAGTCCCTGAAGCTGGGAATCCTAGTCCATGAAGGTTGGGGAATCCCAGTCCCTGAAGCTGGGAATCCCAGTCGCTGAAGGTGGGGGAATCTCAGTCCCTGAAGCTGGGAATCCTAGTCCATGAAGGTGGGGGAATCCCAGTCCATGAAGGTGGGGGAATCCCAGTCCCTGAAACTGGGAATCCCAGTCACTGAAACTGAGAATCCCATTCCCTGAAGCTGAGAATCCCCAACCTGGGATCTAAGAAACTGCAACCTGAGAGTTACAAATTTGACCGAATCCCCCTCTGACGCACGCAGAATCGAAGGCCAGCAGCGCCTTGCGGCCCTGGAGGTGGCGGACTACCTGAGCCACGTTGAGACTCGGCTAGCAGAAGAGAACGACCGGCTGAGCCACTACCTGAACCAGTGCAGCCGGACTCAGTTATTCGCCGTGCTTCTCCAGCAGCTGATCACTGCCCACCTGCCAGTTATTATTGAACGGGGCCTTCGACCTCTGATTGTGCCGACTGTCCGGCGAGATGATCTGAGCCGGTTGTACGGCCTTTTAGCCAGGTATGTACATTGAGATTCTGTTGATGTGTGTCCTTTGCTCCACAGATTTGATCCGTTAGTGTCCGAGATTTCGGATCCGTTTGTGTCCGAGATTTCAGGTCCGTTTGTGTCCGAGATTTTAGATCCGTTTGTGGTCGAGATCTTAGATCCGTTTGTGTCCGAGATCTTATATCCATTTTTGTCCGAGGTTTTAGATCCGTTAGTGTCCGAGATTTCAGGTCCGTTAGTGTCCGAGATTTTAAAGCCGTTTATGTCCTAGATTTTAGAATCGTTTGTATCCGAGACTTGTTTATTCATTAGTGTCAGAGGTTTCACGTTCCATAGTGTCCGAGATTTTGTTTGATTGCTGTCCGAAGTCACACACTTTTTATGTCCGAGGTTTTGATTAGTTAGTGTCCAGGATTAGATTCGCTAGTGTCCGAGATTTTTAGTTAGTTTCCTAGATTTTAGATTCGTTTTTGTCCAAGATTTAAGATTGGTTAGCGTCCGAGGTTTTATTTATAATATAGTAAGTTTATATAGTGTCTAATACGCCTTTCTTCGGTGTCTAAGATGTCTTCTTTTTAGCTCCAGAATGTCCGAGATTATTTCTTGAACTGCTAAAGTGTAACTCATCCCCGCCCAGAATTGAGGGCGGACACTCGCAGCTGTGCGACGCGTTCAAGTCGCTCATCAAGCAGGAGGGCTGCTCAATCGTGCAAAACCCCAGCTGCGACCCGGAGAAGGACCGCGCCATGGTGCAGCATCTGCTGGACTTCAAGGACAAAGTGGACGAGATTCAGGCCAACTGCTTCGATTCCAATGAGAAATTCCAGCACGCCATCGTGCACTCGTTTGAGGCCGCGTGCAACTGCCGGCCCAACAAGCCCGCAGAGTACATCGCTAAGTACATCGACTCCAAGCTGAAGTCAGGGAATAAAGCCGCTTCGGATGAGGAATTGGAGCGGCTGCTGGACAAGATTATGGTGCTGTTCAGATTCGTGCAGGTAAGTCTAAGCCTCTTCTTGATCGCCAGCCTCCCAGATCCTCAGTTGCTGAGCCACCCTACCAGATCCTCAGTTGCTGGCTCACCAGCCTCCCAGATCCTCAGTTGCTGGGCCAGCCTCCCAGAGTGTCAGTTGCTGGGCCAGCCTCCCAAATCCTCAGTTGCTGGGCCAGCCTCTCAGATCCTCAGTTGCTAGGCCAGCCTCCCAGATCCTCAGTTGCTGGGCCAGCCTCCCAGATCCTCAGTTACTGAGCCAGCCTCCCAGATAGATCCTTAGTTTCTGGGCCACCAGCCTCCCAGATCCTCAGTTGCTGGGCCAGCCTCTCAAATCCTCAGTTGCTGGGCCAGCCTCTCAAATCCTTAGTTGCTAGGCCAGCCTCCCAGATCCTCAGTTGCTGGGCACCAGCCTCCCAGATCCTCAGTTGCTGAGCCAGCCTCCCAGATCCTCAGTTACTGAGCCAGCCTCCCAGAGTGTCAGTTGCTGGGCCAGCCTCCCAGATCCTCAGTTGCTGGGCCAGCCTCCCAGAGTGTCAGTTGCTGGGCCAGCCTCCCAGATCCTCAGTTGCTGGGCCAGCCTCCCAGATCCTCAGTTGCTGGGCCAGCCTCCCAGAGTGTCAGTTGCTGGGCCAGCCTCCCAGATCCTCAGTTGCTGGGCCAGCCTCCCATATCCTCAGTTGCTGGGCCAGCCTCTCAAATCCTCAGTTGCTGGGCCAGCCTCCCAGAGTGTCAGTTGCTGGGCCAGCCTTCCAGATCCTCAGTTGCTGGGCCAGCCTCCCAGATCCTCAGTTGCTGGGCCAGCCTCCCAGATCCTCAGTTGCTGGGCCAGCCTCCCAGAGTGTCAGTTGCTGGGCCAGCCTCCCAGATCCTCAGTTGCTGGGCCAGCCTCCCATATCCTCAGTTGCTGGGCCAGCCTCTCAAATCCTCAGTTGCTGGGCCAGCCTCCCAGAGTGTCAGTTGCTGGGCCAGCCTTCCAGATCCTCAGTTGCTGGGCCAGCCTCCCAGATCCTCAGTTGCTGGGCCAGCCTCCCAGATCCTCAGTTGCTGGGCCAGCCTCCCAGAGTGTCAGTTGCTGGGCCAGCCTCCCAGATCCTCAGTTGCTGGGCCAGCCTCTCAAATCCTCAGTTGCTGGGCCAGCCTCCCAGAGTGTCAGTTGCTGGGCCAGCCTTCCAGATCCTCAGTTGCTGGGCCAGCCTCCCAGATCCTCAGTTGCTGGGCCAGCCTCCCAGATCCTCAGTTGCTGGGCCAGCCTCCCAGATCCTCAGTTGCTGGGCCAGCCTCCCAGAGTGTCAGTTGCTGGGCCAGCCTCCCAGATCCTCAGTTGACAATAGCGTCTAATCAGCCACCGCATCCCGCCGGCAGGGCAAAGACGTATTCGAGGCTTTCTACAAGAAAGACCTGGCCAAACGCCTGCTAATTGGCCGGAGCGCCAGCTCGGACGCCGAGAAGTCGATGCTGTCCAAGCTGAAGCAGGAGTGCGGCGCCGGCTACACCAACAAGCTCGAGGGCATGTTCAAGGATATCGAGCTCAGCCACGACATCAATAGCGCGTTCCGACAGCATCTGGCTCAGCAGCCGCAGCCGCCCAGCATTGACATGTCAGTTAACGTGTTGACCATGGGCTTCTGGCCAACTTATCAGCCTGGCGAGGTCCGCCTGCCGCCGGAGATGATCAGCCTGCAGGAGCTGTTCAGACGGTTCTATCTGGGCAAGCACACAGGCAGGCGGCTGCTGTTCCAGCACAGTCTGGGTTGCTGCAATTTGAAGGCGCAGTTCTCTGGCGGCCAGCGCAAAGAGCTGCTGGTTAGTGGAATTTCGCTTGTGCTCTCTATAATAAGCCTTTATTTGCTCATAGTTGTCTTGAGCTTCTATCTAATTGGTCATAATAGACCTATGATCCTCTACTTGGTCATGATAGGGCCTATGAGTCTCTATCTAATTAGTCATAGTACGGCTTATGAGCCTCTATCTAATTAGTCATAGTACGGCTTATGAGCCTCTATCTAATTAGTCATAGTACGGCTTATGAGCCTCTATCTAATTAGTTATAGTACGGCTTATGAGCCTCTATCTAATTATTCATAGTAAGGCTTATGAACCTCTATCTAATTAGTCATAGTACGGCTTATGAGCCTCTATCTAATTAGTTATAGTACGGCTTATGAGCCTCTATCTAATTAGTCATAGTACGGCTTATGAACCTCCATCTTATTGGTCATAGTAGGCTTATGAACCTCTATAAAACTTGTCATGGTAGGTTTATGAGCCTCTGTCTAATTGGTCAAAGAGGTTAATTTGATCACAGTAGGTTTATGAGCCCAAACTTACTTGGTCATAGTATGGCTTATGAGCCTATGGTGAGCCTCTGAATTTGGTCATTCTGACTTGATAAGTTGATCTGTTTGTTTTATCTAGGTTTTTAAGCTTTTATTTGCTCATAGAGGTTGCTTCTAAAATTCACTTATGAGCTACATTTAGTTGTGTATTTACGAGTCATGAGTCATATCTACTCACCATCCGCAGGTGTCCGAATTTCAAACCCTAGTTCTGCTGCTATTCAACGATTCGGACAGTCTCACCCTGATCGAGATCGCCGACCGCACCGGCATAGAGGAGAGCGAGCTGAAGCGGACCCTGCTGAGCCTGTGCGTCCAAAAGCAGCGGGTGCTGATCAAGAATCCCTCTAGCAAAGATGTACTGCCAACTGACACGTTTCAATACAACGCCGAGTTCCGGCACAAACTCATCAAGGTGAAGTTCAACCAGCTCCAGTTGAAGGAGACAGACAAAGAGCAAAAGCTCACGGAGGAGCGCGTGTTCGCCGACCGTCAGTTCCAAGTTGACGCAGCAATTGTTCGAATTATGAAAATGCGCAAAACTCTCGAGCACAATCCGCTGATTGCCGAACTACTCGAACAGCTCAAATTTCCTTGCAAAGCGTCCGACTTGAAGAAACGAATCGAGAGTCTTATTGATAGGGACTATATTCGCAGGGACAGCGACAAGCAGAACCTCTACCACTATGTGGCTTGAGCCCCCTTCTGCACCTGCGCCTGCGCCCTCTGCATCCACTCTATGTGCCAGCTTTCTTCAACTGTATACCCTCTGCCAGTCCTTCAGACTATACCCTCTGTCAGTCCTTCAGACTATTACCCTCTGCCAGTCCTTCAGACTATACCCTCCGCCAGTTCTTCAGACTATACCCTCCGCCAGTCCTTCAGACTATACCCTCTGCCAGTCCTTCAGACTATACCCTCTGTCAGTCCTTCAGACTATACCCTCTGCCAGTCCTTCAGACTATACCCTCTGCCAGTCTCAGACTATACCCTCTGCCAGTCTCAGACTATACCCTCTGCCAGTCTCAGACTATACCCTCTGCCAGTCTCAGACTATACCATCCGCCAGTCTCAGATTATACCATCCGCCAGTCTCAGACTATACCATCCGCCAGTCTCAGACTATACCCTCCGCTAGTCTCAGACTATACCCTCCGCCAGTCTCAGACTACACCTTCCACCAGTTGTGGAATATACTTTCCTCCAGTCTCGTGTGTCCCTTCACTCAAGTAATTTGTCAGCATACTCTCCTGCTCTGATAAAATGACAGCTTACTGTACTGTCTGTTAGCCATTGTACTACGATTTACAAACTGCATATCTGTAGTTAGTAAGTTAGGTGTGAAGTGAACATGGTCCTTCTGTTTAGTAACAGGATAATAGGTTTAATTAGCACTCTGTAGTGTTTCATTTTATTAATCATATTTTCTTTATTTGTTCTTTTTTATTGTTGCCCTTTCGTTCTACTTTTACTACTTTATCTGCAGTATAAGTAGTTGAGTGCGCGCAGGCGCACATTTCAGAACAGAACCTTCAATCATTTTGTAAACATAAATATATACATTTTCCATGCCTGGTAAATTATAAATAGTTAAGAGAACAGTTGTTTGTTTCTTCTGTCAGGCAATTACAGGGTACAAGTAGTTTAAACTCTTTTTAAATTCCCCCAAAGTGTTAATCACCGCCCTTAAGAAGAGTTATTTGTTATACTTTCGTATAAATCACTTCATTCTGTAGAGTTTATTCTGCTACAAACATACATTTATGTACATCACGCATACGATTTTTGCTACAATATTTTGCCTGTTAGGGATTAGTTATAATTGGTTTGAATAAATCTGAAGAAATAATAACTCTTTCCCTGCCCGCTCCCACCTACCTGATTCCCATGTTGATCTGCTTGTACAATTTCGCTAAAATTAATAAACATATGTCTGTTTTAATAATTTTTTTGCTGTTGGCCCCGTGCTCAGAGGTATTACTGACAAATACTGGGATTTTAAATATTTCATAAAATTATTTATACTGCACAAGTAATAAGTAGCTTATCTTTACGGCTAATCTCTTTGATCTTCTTAGGCGCCGCCGCAACAACTCTCTTTGATCTTTTACGATGTCGCCACTACTCTCTGATCTTTTACGATACCGCCAATACTTCCTTTGATCTTCTTAGGTGCCGCCGCTACTCTCTTCGGTCTTTTACGATTCCGCCACTACTCTCTTTGATCTTTACGATGCCGCCGTGACTCTCTTTGATCTTTTACAGTGCCGCCACTACTCTCTTCGGTCTTTTACGATGCCGCCACTACTCTTATCTTTTACGATGCCGCCACTACTCTGATCTTTTACGATGCCGCCACTACTCTGATCTTTTACGATGCCGCCACTACTCTGATCTTTTACGATGCCGCCACTACTCTGATCTTTTACGATGCCGCCACTACTCTTATCTTTTACGATGCCGCCACTACTCTTATCTTTTACGATGCCGCCACTACTCTGATCTTTTACGATGCCGCCACTACTCTCTTTGATCTTCTTAGGTGCCTCCGCTACCCCAGAAAATTTCATAGATATTTTATTAGAGCTCTACCTTCGTCCAGTCACCTCTATTTGAAACGAAGAAAAGCGAGAAGTTTAGAAGTGCGCAATGATTTATTTTTTTAAATACTTATTCTGAACATTGATATATTTAGTGACATTTGGCATCTTTGAAGAGATTTATAAGAAAATTAATAAGAAACGTCTTTTGAGATTTTTAATAAGTAAACCTGAAAATTGAGCAAAATTAGGCAGTGAAATATCAATTCTCAGTATCATACCGGGGAACCTTACACCTTATTTTTCTCCAATTAAAATAATCTAGACATTTAAAATTCTTGAACATATGGCTATGTACACTCTATGCTGGCTGTGGTAACAAACTTTAAACACAACAAGAAACCGTCCCTAAACTTTCTTGGTCCAGTCGGAATGGGCTTAGAGTTTAGCTGTCATTCTTTCGTATCGTAATCTCCGATAGCGTGCTGCTGAACAGACCCCGACGGTACCGGTCCCAGGCCATCTGTCTGTAATAGTTGTTTTCGAACACGCCCTCCTCTGGATAGGGTCTGGCCAGCTCTTTCACGTGCTTTTTCAACAGCTCGTTGGCGTGCTGAACGAAGAAGGTCTTTTGGAAGAGGAGACACTCAGAACCGTTGCTGATCTGCCAAGGGAGATGATGATGTGATGGTCGTGGCCTTAACACTCCTGGCAAAGGCTGTCTATAATATCCACAACTCTCTCTCTCTCTCTCTCTCTCTCTCTCTACAACTTAAGAATCGTCTTTAAACTACCCTGAGAATCGTACCTAAAATACCCTAAAAAATCGTCTCTAAAATACCCCGAGAATAGTCTCTAAACTACCCTGAGAATCGTCTCTAAACTACTCTGAAAATCTCTCTAAACAACAATCAGAATCTCTCTAAACTACACTGAGAATCGTCTCCAAACTACATTGAGAATCGTCTCTAAACTACACTGAGAATCGTCTCTAAACTACCCCGAGAATCGTCTCTAAACTACCCTGAAAATCTCTCTAAACAACAATCAGAATCTCTAAACTACCCTGAGAATCGTCTCTAAACAACAATCAGAATCTCTCTAAACTACACTGAGAATCGTCTCCAAACTACATTGAGAATCGTCTCTAAACTACACTGAGAATCGTCTCTAAACTACCCCGAGAATCGTCTCTAAACTACACTGAGAATCGTCTCTAAACTACCCTGAAAACCTCTCTAAACAACAATCAGAATCTCTCTAAACTACCCTGAGAATCGTCTCTAAACAACTCTGAAAATCTCTCTAAACTACCCTGAGAATCGTCTCTAAACTACACTGAGAATCGTCTCCAAACTACATTGAGAATCGTCTCTAAACTACACTGAGAATCGTCTCTAAACTACACTGAGAATCGTCTCTAAACTACCCCGAGAATCGTCTCTAAACTACCCTGAAAATCTCTCTAAACAACAATCAGAATCTCTCTAAACTACACTGAGAATCGTCTCCAAACTACATTGAGAATCGTCTCTAAACTACACTGAGAATCGTCTCTAAACTACCCCGAGAATCGTCTCTAAACTACCCTGAAAATCTCTCTAAACAACAATCAGAATCTCTAAACTACCCTGAGAATCGTCTCTAAACAACAATCAGAATCTCTCTAAACTACACTGAGAATCGTCTCCAAACTACATTGAGAATCGTCTCTAAACTACACTGAAAATCGTCTCTAAACTACCCCGAGAATCGTCTCTAAACTACACTGAGAATCGTCTCTAAACTACCCTGAAAACCTCTCTAAACAACAATCAGAATCTCTCTAAACTACCCTGAGAATCGTGTCTAAACAACTCTGAAAATCTCTCTAAACTACCCTGAGAATCGTCTCTAAACTACACTGAGAATCGTCTCCAAACTACATTGAGAATCGTCTCTAAATTACCCTGAGAATCTCTCTAAACTACCCTGAGAATCTCTCTAAACTACCCTGAGAATCGTCTCTAAACTACCCTGAGAATCGTCTCTAAACTACACTGAGAATCGTCTCCAAACTACTATGAGAATCGCAATACTTACCAAAGATACACTGGCGCTTTCCTCAATTTCGAGATTTTTCTCTCCTTTAAAGACCACGTTGGACAGACCCTGAAGCAGGAAAAATCTTTAATATAGAGGCGATGCGATCGTACACTTGTACAAGTGTCACGTGACGCTTACGAATGCATGTAAAAAGTCACGTGTTTTCAAATAATTTTCACCCAACTCACAAACACGTCGCCCGGCTTTAGAGTGCTAATCTGCACCGCCACAGACTTCTTGACCTGCTCCACCGGCTCCTGTTGCTTCTTTGCGATAGCGTCAAAATCTGGCGCTGTCTGCTGCCGGGTCACCTCAACCACTCGGCTGTTGTTGCCGAGAGCCGAGTTCAAAGCGAGCCGCTTCTTGCTGACGGACACATCAAACAGCTGCTGGTTGGGCGTCTGCGCTTGCTGCTTCTCGGAGCCGCTAGCGGCTGTTTTCCTTAATCCGGTATTTACCTTTGGCTCTGCGAGTTTGTTGGCGTGAATCGTCTTTTAACCAAATATCAATTAAGTTCATCTTGACATGAAATGTACTGTAACTTTTCTTGACGTCTGGGGTTGGGTACGGGTGTACCAGGGGCGTCGCCATAGATTTTATGGTGGGGGGGAATTCTACATGTACATGAATCATTTTGGCGCCACAGGCACTCATTTTGGCGCCGCAGGCACTCATTTTAGCGCTGAAAGCACTCATTTTAGCGCCGCAGGCACTCATTTTGGCGCCGCAGGCACTCATTTTGGCACCACAGGCACTCATTTTAGCGCTGCAGGCACTTATTTTAGCGCCGAAAGCACCATTTTAGCGGCAGAGGAACTTATTTTGGTGCTGCAGGCGCTATGTTTTGTCGCCCTGAAGCAAAATTATTGATTTCCATAACGGGCCAACAAGGTGGGTTGGGGGGGGGGGAAGCATCGGCATTTCCCGACCATAGCTTTACTGGGGGGACATGTACCCCTGTTCCCCGGTGGCGACCCCTCTGGGGTGTACAGTAACCAGCACTTCAACACTCATTTCGAATAGTTTATGAAACTCGTTTAGTAAAACAAATTTTTATTATCTATACGGCTTCCTATGTAGAGAATTGGCAGTGAAAAAAGCTTTGTTGCTAAGATTTGCGTTCTAAGAATCTAAACTATAATTTTGGCAGAGCAGCTCCGCTGGAAAAGCGCCCGGCTCTCGGTCTAGCGACCCCCTGGTTCGATTCCTTGCGCGGCCACAATCATATAATGTAGGGCTTGTGTACGAAATTTAGAAAGTCAGGGCCGCTGTGCACTTCTGTGTAAGCTTGTGATGAGTGCGTGTCGGCTTACAGTATTGGCGCGCTTGTGTGTGTTCAGAGGAGTCAGCGGAATGAGTTGTGGGACGATGTCGCCGAAGGCTCAGCGCAAGGATGCCCCCAGCCAAATTTTCAGAAATTTATATAAAAAAATTGCCGGTTAAATCAGATCTCAAAAGCCCAAGCCAGCTCACCATTCCTGCCAATGTTGAGCTTAATCTGAAAGTCGCTCCTCTCCTTCACAACCGTCGGCTCGTCGGTGTCATTGACCTCCAATCGTTTGAGCACTTTGCACGAACCCGATTTGACCACGACGATGTATTCGCTGGCTTTGCTGTCAGGCACCACGATGGCATTACGTCTATAGAAGGTCAGCAGGCAGGCGTTCGGCTGTTTCAAAAGCTGCTCCTCCGGGAAGTGGCGCATGAACTCGCAGCTGAGCAGGAATTCGATGTGCGCCGGTCGGCGGCCCGGCTGGGCGCGCATAAAAATGTCGTGAAAATCGTCTCGGCCGATGGCCAGCAGCTGCATTGGCGTCTGGCTTACTATGCTGGCCGTGCGGGTCACCTGGTGCAGCAGGGCGATCTCGCCGAACGGTTGGCCCTGTTGGCGCGCCATGTTCGAAGCGATGCGATTATAGATGCAGCTTATTCTTGGCGGTGATCCCAAAAAAATACTTCGAAGTACGTCTACTTTAAGCTGATAATCTTACGATATTTCCGAAAAGTACTTACTACAGTACTGACTACTTACTACTTGTTGTGTACGAGCTATTGCAAAGGCATGCGATGCGTAGGGGTAGTTCGGGGACAGCGTTTCTAGAAACTTCCACCGCGGACTTGTTTACGCATAGTTCCAGAAGTTTCCTTCCCCGGTCTTTCTAGAACTTTCCTTCCCCGCGTGCATAAATATACGAGCCGCCCTCCTATTGGCCAAGCCCCTTCTTTTGGTGCCACTGAGCGCCCGGATAATTATCTATCTTGTTTCTGCGTTCGTTAATTCAACAACAGAACATTGGCGACGAGGATGGCGGCTAGCATCCCCGCACCCACGCCCTTCCTGGCGAACTGCGGATCACCGACAGTACCATGGAGCCGATGGATTGAGGCCTTTGAATTTTATTACGAGGCGGCCCAATTCAAGGAGCCCGAAGGGAAGGAAGAGGCGAAACCGCTGAAGAAGAGCCTTCTGCTCCATCTGCTTGGATTCGAAGGTCAGCGGGTTGCTCGAGCACGCCAAGCAATCAAGGAGAACGACACGTTCGCAGCAACTAAGGCGGAGCTCGAGAAGATCTTCGGCGAGAAGCCCAACGTGATGGTAGCCAGATATCGCTTCCGCCAGCGCCAGCAGCTACCCGGCGAGGACGTCAAGACCTTCGTGGCAGCCCTGAGGGAGCTGACGGAGCTGTGCAACTACGGCGCAATACAGGACGATCTCATCAGAGACCAGCTGGCTGAGAAGACCAGTAACCCCAGAATCCGAGAGAGGCTGCTGACGGAGAAGGTGGAGGACCTCAACCTGGCGAAAGCGCTCAGCATCGCGGTCTCCATCGAGGAAGCCTCCAAAGAAGCCAAGGCGATGGCGCCATCAACCTCGAGCACGGCAGCCGTCCAATCGATCCGACAGCCGAGGGGCCAGAAGGTCGCTGCAAAGGGAGGCACCGCCCAGCACCAGCTGGCAGGACGGCCAAACCCGGCGGCGCCTGCACACGCTGTGGGCGAGACCACGGACCGACGACCCCCTGTCCGGCCAAGGGCAAGACATGCGACGCCTGTGGCAAGAAGAACCACTTCCGGAGTTGCTGTCGCAGCCAGCAGGCTGCTGTCAATGCCGCGGACGAGGTGATCACAGTCTACGCAGTGCCGGGTGGCGACAGGGAGGTCCGGGCGACGCTGGAACTCGGACCGGACAGGACCGCTGTCAGCCTGATGGTGGACTGCGGCGCAAGGGTGTCGCTGCTGTCCCGACAGACCGCCGATCGGATCTCAGGTGCAGTCACCTCTCCCACTACGACGAAGCTGCGTGCCTACGGCGGACTGCCAATCCAGCTAAGTGGTGTCACCGAGCTGGAGGTGCGCTACGGCGACAAGGCGATGCAGCACCGGTTCTTCGTTGCGCCAGGCGGCGACAACATCGTCGGTAGAGACCTGATGGAGAAGCTGGGCTTCCGAGTCGACCTTAGCGGGCAGCCGCCCGGAATCGCGGAGGTCAGCGACTTGACGGCGGACTTGCAGGCGCGGTACCCAACGACCTTCAGCGGTGCGATAGGATGCTGCGCCGGCGCTGTACACCAGCCCAAGGTCGACCCAGCAGTGCGACCCGTCCAGCAGCCACTCCGCCGCCTGCCCCTCATGCAACAGGAGCAGGTCGGTGCCGAACTCGACAAGATGGAGAAGGACGGCATCATCGAGCGAGTTCTCGGACTTCCTGGCCGAGCAGGGCATCCGGCACGTCAAGACCAGCCTCTACCATCCGCAGACCAACGGCCAGACGGAGCGTCTCAATCGGTCGCTGCTCGCCAGCATCAGAGCGGCCATGGCGGAGAACAGGCCGTTTCAAGACGCCGTGACCAACTTCTTGTCTGCCTATCGGAGCTCCAAGCACAGCCTGACGGGCAAGTCACCGGCCGAGCTCATGCTGGGTCGGAAGTGGCGCACCGCGATCACCATGCTGTCTCCCGGAGGGGGAATGACAACGACCGAGGCGACGCCTCAGGCACTGCGGCAGCAAATCGAGGCGCGGCAGCAGCGGATCAAGGCCTACACCGATGCCAGACGAAGGGCCCGCCCCGAGACGTTCCACCCCGGCGATTGGGTGAGAATCCGACGGCCCACCAAGAAGGGCAAGCTGGGTACCCGCCTCTCACGGCCACTACAAGTGCTCCGTCAGGCGGGACACCACGCGGTCGAGCTCAGCGACGGCACCAGATGGAACCAGCAGCGGCTGATCCGAACACCGCACCCGGCGCAGCCGAGAGAGCGGTTCGACCCACTGGTGGACTCGGCGCCAACGACCGGAGCCGGCACGGCGGCACCGGCGGCACCGGCGGCGGAGCCTCCGGCAAGAACAGCAGCGCCCCGCCGATCTGAGCGAGCCAGGCACCCGCCGATACGCTTCATGAACTGCCGCTGGGACTGATTAAAGTGAAGCTTGGGACTGTTGGACTCCTTGAAGGAGGGGAAGAATGTTGTGTATTGCAAAGGCATGCGATGCGTAGGGGTAGTTCGGGGACAGCGTTTCTAGAAACTTCCACCACGGACTTGTTTACGCATAGTTCCAGAAGTTTCCTTCCCCGGTCTTTCTAGAACTTTCCTTCCCCGCGTGCATAAATATACGAGCCGCCCTCCTATTGGCCAAGCCCCTTCTTTTGGTGCCACTGAGCGCCCGGATAATTATCTATCTTGTTTCTGCGTTCGTTAATTCAACAACAGAACACTACTTACTACTTAAAAGGCTACAAGTCTCAAGACACTTCACCGACTTGACCTTTGAAGTCACTTGGCTACAAGTCTCAAGACACTTCACCGACTTGACCTTTGAAGTTACTTGGCTACAAGTCTCAAGACACTTCACCGACTTGACCTTTGAAGTCACTTGGCTACAAGTCTCAAGACACTTCACCGACTTGACCTTAGAAGTCACTTGGCTACAAGTCTCAAGACACTTCACCGACTTGACCTTTGAAGTCACTTGGCTACAAGTCTCAAGACACTGTACAACAACTTGACCTTTGAAGTTACTTGGCTACAAGTCTCAAGACACTTCACCGACTTGACCTTTGAAGTCACTTGGCTACAAGTCTCAAGACACTTCACCGACTTGACCTTTGAAGTCACTTGGCTACAAGTCTCAAGACACTGTACAACAACTTGACCTTAGAAGTCACTTGGCTACAAGTCTCAAGACACTTCACCGACTTGACCTTTGAAGTCACTTGGCTACAAGTCTCAAGACACTGTACAACAACTTGACCTTAGAAGTTACTTGGCTACAAGTCTCAAGACACTTCACCGACTTGACCTTTGAAGTCACTTGGCTACAAGTCTCAAGACACTTCACCGACTTGACCTTTGAAGTCACTTGGCTACAAGTCTCAAGACACTGTACAACAACTTGACCTTTGAAGTCACTTGGCTACAAGTCTCAAGACACTTCACCGACTTGACCTTTAAAATGACAACAGCTTCCTCAAGACGTACAATTTACACTTTAGACGGACATTTGGACCTTTAAAGTCAACAATTTCTTCTTTCAGTATTATGTTCTCCAACGCTCAATGCATACACAAATACACAACTCGAAGTTATTTCAATCGAATATTTAATCAGTTAATATAAATAAGACAATTCAGACTCACCTGTCCAAGCCGTGCTACAATACTCGACCGAGTCTCGCCGCTTTCGCGGTCCTCCTTCATCACGTTGACCAGCGCTTTGCCGCTGATGATGATGTAAAAGTTGATGCCGGTGTGGCCCTGACGAATAATGAGACGCCCAGCTGGCACAGAGTAGTAGAAGGCCACACGAGACAGCTTCTCCTGAATGCTCAACGGGTACTCATTAAATGTTGGCAGATTCTGCAGGCCGTACATCAGCGTCTGCACCTGCTCGTCGCTTCGATCCTGCGGTTCCATCTGCAGGATGTACTTCATCTCGCCTGTTAGATCAATCTGTAATTTAGTAATAAATAATAATTGCAGGAGGGCTGCGCGGCACCCTGGTGCATGCCTTCGGCAACATCGTCACACAAACAGCGCTGACGGAAATTCTATCAAATTCGCTGACTCATAAGCACATAATAATAGCAATAATATTAATAATAGTTATTACTTGTATTACTAGTAGTATTATTACTATTGATATTGTTTACACCTGACCTAATAGGCACAGATGTGCAACCGACAGCTCAACCGCAGCTATTGCGCGGCGCATCTGAAGGCTGCGTACGGCTGGCCAGTCCAAAGGACTGGGGGGGGGTCGCCACACACACCCTCAATTACCCCAGCTAATGCTGGCACCCATTTTACAGCTGAGTGAACTGAAGCAATGCAGAGTTAAGTGTTTTGCTCAAAGACACAAATTTTTCTGAGTGGGTCGAGAATCGAACCCCCGACCTTTCAGTCGTGAGTTCGACGCTCTCTAACCACTAGGCTACAACCTCCACATACACACATGAGCACATGCAAGCAAGCTAATACTGTACGCAGGCACACACTCGTACACACGCTTTACACAGGCTGTACAGCAGCCCCGCAGCCCCGACTTTCTACATTAATCCTGTCAGGCACTTGATAGCTATATACAGTGGTCCTTGCTTTAACATGCGACCAAATTTGTCTGCGAACGGTGCGACCTTGAACTGTGCCTCTGTATGAGTCAGTATTACCTATTCAAAGCACCTATGCTAGCTCTCTATCTCTACGTCAGGATGAGACCGGATATCCGCGTGAACTAACTGCACTGACTTGTATTGAAAAATCTTCTCTGTACAGTTCACCGTATGCACGCATTGTCTGTGCCGTCAAAGGACACTAACTTCCGGCAGGTACTGCATGCGGTATGGTCTACGTTTTTTGCCCTCTTTTCATCTCTCGTTTCCGGGTTCAGGTAGTCCAAACTGGACGCTTTCAAAAGTCAATAGTCTGATGCGATAATTCACGAGCAATTTTCGAACCTCTTTCTTAGCCCGAAAGTAGGACAAATCGAAACTCAATCCGGAATCGTCCGTCTCGAAGCCTTTCAGCGTGTCGGCTACGCGGATATTCTCGTCCTCTTTGTAGTCGGTTCTGGAATGATTACAGGTAAGTTAATTAATCTGCTAATTTTCAATCGCGAACAGGTTTCAGTCAATCCCATTCGCTTTAGGAATGTCGGAAATACACGTAATTGGCACTAATGCAAGTCAAGAAATGCAAAAGACGGTGTTTTAAAACAAAAAATTGTTAAAATGAAGCTCTGAAATTAGGCTTAGGTGACACCAAAATTTGGAGTCAGGAGACACTGAAAAGTGGAGTCAGAAAATAACTAAAAAGTGGGTCAGGAGACATCCATAAAGTGGGTCAGGAGACATCCAAAAAGTGGGTCAGGAGACACCCAAAAAGGTGGGTCAGGAGACATCCAAAAAGTGGGTCAGGAGACATTCATAAAGTGGGTCAGGAGACATTCATAAAGTGGGTCAGGAGACACCCATAAAGTGGGTCAGGAGACACCCATAAAGTGGGTCAGGAGACACCCATAAAGTGGGTCAGGAGACACCCATAAAGTGGGTCAGGAGACACCCATAAAGTGGGTCAGGAGACATTCATAAAGTGGGTCAGGAGACATTAATAAAGTGGGTCAGGAGACACCCATAAAGTGGGTCAGGAGACACCTATAAAGTGGATCAGGAGACACCTATAAAGTGGGTCAGGAGACACCTATAAAGTGGATCAGGAGACACCTATAAAGTGGGTCAGGAGACACCTATAAAGTGGGTCAGGAGACACCTATAAAGTGGGTCAGGAGACACCTATAAAGTGGATCAGGAGACACCTATAAAGTGGGTCAGGAGACACCTATAAAGTGGAGTCAGGAGACAAAATAATGTATGTCATAAGCCACCCAGACAATATTACGAGTATTCCTCAATAGTGCTCACCTTTTGAGCACAGCGTGAATCCAGTTGATCATTACGATGACAATTCTTGACATTTTCTTGAACCGGGCCAGGGCCTGTGAACGAAGTCAGGTTGAAGTCTTGAAAACTTCTGACTATGGCCCTCATTTTAGCAAGCGATGAACGGCTGTGCCAGCTGAATAATTGATTAAATCGCCTCATTTTCTGCTCAGTTGCGAGCGGGGGGGTTTGCCTTTATTATCTATAAAAACTGCCTTAGACTTTTAATTTCAACTGAAGTCTACAAAATACATAAAATCTGTGGATAAACTACTGAATAAAGAGCTTTTGACGATCACTTATTCATAAGCCGGGGTAATTTAGATAAGTCAACGAATCCATGGCAACTAACTCATGATGGAGAGCAACTAACGATAGAAGGTAGATATTTTCCGGATCCGAGCTTGAAGATCAAGGATTGGACAGAGGTAATAATGAAAATTATGGAGTAGAGACCTAGGAAAAGAGATCTATGAGAAGAGAGTAGAGAACTAGGAGGGGAGAGTAGAGAACTAGGAGGGGAGAGTAGAGAACTAGGAGGGGAGAGTAGAGAACTTGGGGGGGGAGAGTAGAGACTTAGGAGGGGAGAGTAGAGTACTCGGAGGAGAGAGTAGAGAACTTGGGGGGGGGAGAGTAGAGACTTAGGAGGGGAGAGTAGAGTACTCGGAGGAGAGAGTAGAGAACTAGGAGGGGAGAGAGAAGAAATCTAAATTTAGGAGAGCAGTAGGAGAAGATTAATTATGTCTACAGAAGTAAGAATAGAATAGAAATATGAAAGCAAACATGAACAAGAAAGCTTAGATATCTTTCAACACACGCGACTCAACCGACGGAACTGTGCCTCAGTTGGCTGTCTGCTCAATATTCTCAGCTGTCTTGGCGAAGTGGCGGTCGGCGAAGCCAGCAGGAGGTCCGCAGTCGGCTGTCTATGGCCCAACTCCAATGGCCAGTTGGTTCGCGCGCTGCCCAATAGCAAGCGCTGAGAAGCCATTCTAGGCTTATGGATAAGTTTAGGTGCTGAAAGCACTGCACTACCGAGGTATTTATAGGAAATTTTAATGAGCATTCTTGCAGCCAATGAGGAACATGGGCCGGGCCTCTCAAGAGATTCAAGGAAACAGACTGCGTTGACTTATCGCTGAGTACAGAGAGTGTTCTGTATCTTTTATCCCTTTGGGTTTTCTTAATTCCGTTTTTTATTTCCTCTCTCATGGAATGTAAAAGGCTAACAATAATTCTCCAATGTAAAAAGAGGTTATCCCACTAACATGAATTATCAAGTCTAACAGGAACTCCCCAATCTAACAGGGATTCCCCAATCTAACAGGGATTCCCCAATCTAACAGGAATTACCCAATCTAACAGGGATTCCCCAATCTAACAGGGGGGGAATTACCCAATCTAACAGGAATTACCCAATCTAACAAGAATTCTCCAATCTAACAGGAACTCCCAATCTAACAAGAATTCTCCAATCTAACAGAAATTCCCTAATCTAACAGGAATTACCCAATCTAACAAGAATTCTCCAATCTAACAGGAACTCCCAATCTAACAAGAATTCTCCAATCTAACAGAAATTCCCTAATCTAACAGGAATTCCCCAATCTAACAGAAATTCCCCAATCTAACAGGAATTCCCAAATTTAGCAGGAACTCCCCAATCTAACAGGAATTCCCTAATCTAACAAGAATTCTCCAATCTAACAGGAATTCCCCAATCTAACAGGAATTCCCCAATCTAACAGGAATTCCCAAATTTAGCAGGAACTCCCCAATCTAACAGGAATTCCCTAATCTAACAAGAATTCTCCAATCTAACAGGAATTCCCCAATCTAACAAGAATTCTCCAATCTAACAGGAACTCCCCAATCTAACAGGAATTCCCAATCTAACAGGAATTCCCCAATCTAACAAGAATTCTCCAATCTAACAGGAATTCCCCAATCTAACAAGAATTCCAAGCAACAATAACAAGCCAAGCAACATCTCTAAACACCAGTTTCACCCCTCACCACCGCGCGTCGTTGCTCTTTGATTGACAGCCGCCTCTGGCTGGACTTCCGACTCAGGCTGAGCCCAGTCGTTGAGGAGCTGCGAACCAGCCGCTGCTCCTGCTGCTCCTGCTGTCCCATCGCTGAATGTCCCGCATCTGCAGCTGTCTGATCTCGGCGCAGTTGCAGAGGCTGCAACTCGTCATCAACTTCATCTTCGATGCCTTCTTCTTTTTGTTGTTCTTCTGAATCGGAGAAATCTTCATCGTTAGAAGCCGTGTCCATGCTTCTCTCGCGAAAGCGGTTCGAGTGTAAAAATGCTACTATGCTTTTTTCTAAGCCAGCTCGCAGCTCAGGTCCATCTGGGGTTTCGGGGGCTGTAGCCATAGCTTGAGCTGATTTATAATAACACTCTTGAGCACATCATCTTGAGCACATTTTCTATTTCTGCTTCCATTCTCACAGCTCGGCTTGTGATGAAGATAGGTAGATAGCAATGCAAATGAGGTACAGAGATTCGTTAGCCATTTCTGTATGAATAGAAGACAGGCATTAAGTATGCTGCTCACTCTGTCCAGAGGTAAAACATATTTTATTGTTGGCTACAGCACACTAAAGTGAAAGAATGAAATTCAGAAAGTGTTATTGAGTTCGTTGCTTAACGGGCAAGCTGTGTTCAACTCTGCAAATACGAGATTAATAGCGTTCTCCTGTTTGCGAGTTTTGTTTGTAGATTTCTGTGATGAAATGTACTTTTATTGGGGTTTTTTTAGGAGCTAAATTAGTTTTGACCTGTAAGTAAACAAAATACTTTATCTTAAGCCGCTCCATCACAGGTGAACATCTGGCTACTGTAACAGGTGAACATCTGGCTACTGTAACAGGTGAACATCTGGCTACTGTAACAGGTGAACATCTGGCTACTGTAACAGGTGAACATCTGGCTACTGTAACAGGTGAACATCTGGCTACTGTAACAGGTGAACATCTGGCTACTGTAACAGGTGAACATCTGGCTACTGTAACAGGTGAACATCTGGCTACTGTAACAGGTGAACATTTGGCTACTGTAACAGGTGAACATCTGGCTACTGTAACAGGTGAACATCTGGCTACTGTAACAGGTGAACATCTGGCTACTGTAACAGGCGAACATCTGGCTACTGTAACAGGTGAACATCTGGCTACTGTAACAGGTGAACATCTGGCTACTGTAACAGGTGAACATCTGGCTACTGTAACAGATGAGCTCCTACTGTGACAGGTGGACACCTGCTGTAACAGGTGAACACCTACTGTAACAGGTGAACACCTACTGTAACAGGTAAACACCTACTGTGACAGGTGGACACCTGCTGTAACAGGTGAACACCTACTGTAACAGGTGAACACCTACTGTAACAGGTGAACACCTACTGTGACAGGTGGACACCTGCTGTAACAGGTGAACACCTACTGTAACAGGTGAACACCTAAAGCTACAGGTGAACACCTACTGTAACAGGTGAACACCTACTGTAACAGGTGAACACCTACTGTAACAGGTGAACACCTACTGTAACAGGTGAACACCTATAGCTACAGGTGAACACCTACTGTAACAGGTGAACACCTACTGTAACAGGTGAACACCTACTGTAACAGGTGAACACCTACTGTAACAGGTGAACACCTACTGTAACAGGTGAGCTCCTACTGTAACAGGTGAGCTCCTACTGTAACAGGTGAGCTCCTACTGTAACAGGTGAGCTCCTACTGTAACAGGTGAGCTCCTACTGTAACAGGTGAGCTCCTACTGTAACAGGTGAGCTCCTACTGTAACAGGTGAGCTCCTACTGTAACAGGTAAACACCCAGCAACTGTAGAAGCTACGAGTACTTTGCTGAACGCCATTCTATTCCCAGGTCTTTCTATCCCATTCTATCCCTAGATAAGCGCCATTCTATCTTTTAAGCAATTTACAAAAGAAAAAGGACATGGGCCATTCCTTCGATACCATATTTGTTCACATAACATATCAAACTAATATACAACTCACAAAATATTGAGAAGCCGAAATCAGATTTTTTAACTTTATGTCCCTCTACAGTATGAATTAAAAGGCTTTACAGTAGAGGGATGCTACTGAGGAGTATTACTGTAAGTAGTAAAGTCAAGTAAAGTAGAGAATTATATATGTACAATTATATAATTGTATATCCCACCCGATTCTTTTTTAATTGTTTGTTGGTTTGTCTTGGTCTCACTTTGTTTAAACTGGTACTCCTTAGTTCATAAATATTAATTAGCCAGGTTTTGTATTACACAGGTACAATCCTAATATTCAGCGAGCTAGGACCCGTGCTCTATCACCAACGCAACGCCTCGCTGCTTGCAACGAAAGTATCCGATATTTGAATAAGAATAAATGTCATTGATCACAGTTAGTACACGTGCGAGTTCGAATAAGTTTACAATTGATCCATGCATTCCGTTCAATCCATTGACTGTCTAGTAGTCTCCTCCAAAAGTGGAGTGGCAAGCTTTAGCTCGTACTAATGGATTTATACCAGCTACCAACTTCGTCAAGAAGCCAACCATTTAACAATTTAACAGCTCGTACTACTGGCTAGAGTACAGTGTCGCCAGCACGAGCTCTTGAATGTGTGTGTGCAGTAACCTATACGGCCGGGGTTTCAGCCCGCCGAGGGCGGCCGACTCCAGAAAGGTATACGCCTCGATCGACTTGGTCCACAAGTCACATGGGCTTAACTGAGTCGGATTAGCAGGGCAATTGAAGAGATGGGCCACAGTTTGAGGCACTAGGAGGTGAATCTCGCGTCGTTGTGCACCGATGTCCAGCGGTTTGGAGGCAGGCTGTCCAGCATCACCTGACTGCAAGCATGTGCTGGGCACGCCTGGCGCGATCCCAGGCCGCAGCGTCGAGGACGTCCGGGGCCGGAGCCGGCGCCCATTCAGCGTTAAAATGCTCCGCGGTGAAAATGGGGGCTTTCATGAGCCTGCGCGGAGGCGGGAGGCTAGCTAGGTGGTGGCACGGATGTTCTGGGCGCCTAGTGCGGAGCTTCAGCTGGAGCGCAAGGAGGCGGTTGTGCTGGCGGACGGTGAGCAGCTGGACTTCACTGTGGAGGTCAGCTTCTGAAGTAAGGGCCGTGTAACCAGTGATGCAACGGATCGCCGCGTTCTGAGCCGACTGAAGCAGGGTCCAGGATGACGTCGAGATAATAGGGCCCCAGACCGGCGCAGCGTAGTCGAGTAAACTTCGGCCAAGCGCTTTGAAAGTAGGTCAGAAGGAGAGTTTAGGGTCGAACGTCACGCCCAGAATTTTAGGATAGAGGGCCTGCGGCAGCTGGGAGCCATTGATGAAGACGTGCAGTTGGCGGGAGTATTCGCGCTGATCTAGACTGAACAGAGTGGCCGTACATTTAGTGGTTGAAATCTGGAGCTTGCGCGACTCAAGGAAGGGAGCGAGATCGGCCAGGTAGCTATTAAGCTGCTGTTCAATGGAGTTGCAACTTGGGGACGAGGCGGCAACGGTCGTCTGCGTAGCCGATCAAGTTAGTAGCCGGATTGGCAGGCACAGGAGCTTTGGCCAGATAGAAGGCGAAACGTAGCGGGCTGATGGTGCTGCCTTGAGGTACTCCCATGCGGACCTGCTGCCACTTCGACTTAATGTCCGGCATGATGGTATAGTTGGTGAGCCAGGCCTTAATAGCAAATCTGCTCGACTAGCTGGCAAAGGGCAGTTGTGGTTGAGTGATGTGGGCGGAAGCCATGTTGCCAGGCTGGAAGCTGTAGGTGGTCGGTCAGAAGCGATAACAGGAACTTCTCCAGAGTTTTAACGAGCGGTGAGAGAACGGAAATCCTGCGGTTTCCCTCTTTCAGAAGTGGACAGATTAACGACTTTTCCAGACCGCCGGGATCTCATTATACGTGTTAATATAAGATCGTATATCTCTTGAGATCGTATAGCTCTTGAATGTCAACAACGTGTACGTCTTCCCGCTCGGCGACATCCAATATTCAGCGTTGAGCGTCTTCTAGGCTGACAGCCAGCTCAAGCTGGAGACATTGAAAAGTGCGTCAATTGCCCCTGTAGTCTTCCATCTGAAGTGGAAAACACTTGGATAGCAGTCTGGGTAGAAACAGAAAAGCCAAGGCAGAATTTTCATGCCGAGTCAGAGTTGCGAAGCCAGACAAAATCATTTGCTGCTTCGATAGAGACGGGCCTTATATTTTTACTGTCAGTAGATTATCAAATAAAGGTTCAGTATAATTTATGCTAGGTGTTTTTGTTTTACGCTCGGATTTTAATTTATCCAATTGTCATTTTTACATATGGTATTTCGTGGCAGTCCAGCCAAGTACATATGTACTGGAGCGGTCCGTAGCTCACCTACTTTCTTCTCAACTGAAAACTGCAATGCTCAACACAAAAATTGAGCGTATTATATTCGCTCAATTTATTGTAGAGACGGGGATTGAGGATCTCGGTCTGACCTCCGTGACCAGACTTGTGTACGGACCTTCACTGCGGCTGCGGGAGCGCAGAGGAAGTAACACAGTAGATGAATGATGCAGGTGAATGAGGCAAACGACGCAGGGTGAATGAGGCAAACGACGCAGGTGAATGACGCAAAAGACGCAGGGTGAATGACGCAAAAGACGCAGGTGAATGACGCAAAAGACGCAGGTGAATGACGCAAAAGACGCAGGTGAATGACGCAAAAGACGCAGGTGAATGACGCAAAAGACGCAGGTGAATGACGCAAAAGACGCAGGTGAATGACGAAAAAGACGCAGGTGAATGACGCAAAAGACGCAGGTGAATGACGCAAACGACGCAGATGAATGACGCAAACGGCGCAGATAAATGACGCAAATGAATAACGCTGGGGGTTTGTGGTAGACCGGAGCGGGCCGTCGCAGCAAAAAAAACAGGCTCACAGGGGGTCCAAATAAATATGCGGGCGCCCGGGGTGCAAGGCAGAAAGTATATTTGATAAACACACGGCTTAGAGCAGCTGTTCAAAACATAATTGCAAAACTTAGCCCTGGCCAATCGCAGGCCTGCCAACGGAGAAAAAAACAGAAACAGAAAGTAACAAAACAGAAGAGACCAAAGCCTTGCTTATAGCCAAACCCACCACCGAACGCAATGTACTAAGTCAGAACAGTCCCCTGAAGTCAGTTAGTTTTGTGAACATAAAGCGAAAGAGGGTTACATAAAGAAAGAAATAATAACCAAATTGGACTCAACCAAATGATATATAAATTGTTTAAGCAGATGGGTCGATCTATAATGAAAGAGAGGGAGGACCATATCATATTGCTTTTTTGTGTAGAAAAAAAATTACAATCGTAAAGAATATTCTAAACCAAGCATATCATTAAAGTGTTTCAATTCTATAGAAAGTTTTCCTTTTTAATGAGATAATAATATTTTTCCATTCAAGCCGCAATCGGTCATATAAATCTCAAGCCACGACCTGCAAATCGATCGGCTTAGCCGACCAGGCGAACAAAATCGTTCAATTCGGCATCGAAGCTGTCGCTAAGGCTGAGCGGCAGTTGCGGCGACTTGAAGAGTCGGCAGACGCCGCCTGCACGGCTGCGCATGGCGTAGAGGCAGGTCGGGTGCTCGCTGCACCACTGGCTGCACACCAGCAATGACCGGCTGTCGGGGAACTCCGCCAGTTGCGGCGGAGCAATCTTTGAGAAGTTTGGTTGAGTTCCCAGGAATCGGTGAGCGGCAGACTTCACGACTGGTTTTTTGAATGGGCGCGGGTTGTTAAAGTATAATTGTGTCAGGACATTTATTGCTGAGCTAAGGATTGTATAGTTACAGCATATACCTTATAAGGCCTATAAATTCATTGAACAGCCCAAGCCAAGCCAGCAACGCACCAACAAAGACGTCGATCTCGCAGAAGTGAAAGTACACAGACGACGCAGGCGTTCGCAGCACGGTCAAGTACCGACCAGCCACCAGCCTCGAGCAGGTGAAGTTAAGCGGGTTTGTCGTTGCATCCGGCACGCCAGTGTAGTAGTAGCACTGCTCGATCAGAGAACTGTTGAAGTTGCTCCACATTGACTCAAAAGTGCTCACCCCTAGAAAGAGGATTATACTCGTAGAAGTTCCAATAGTTTGACCTTCCAAACGTGATTTTTTATTTGTGGCCTAATTTCTTCTTGTCTCCTTCCAAAGAATCACCTTGCATAGAGCGACTTAACGAAGCAAAAAGCACCAAACCTCCGTTGGTCATTATTTGCCTCCCCAAATAACATCTTTAGCATCTCAATTGCTAAAGAATTTGGAGATGGTTTGACTAAAACAGCTGAAGTATTGTGAAACTTGCCTCGGAGATCAGTAAAGGTGTGTAGCAAATTTTGATCTCAATTTAAGATGCTGATTAAAGCCAAGAGATTTTTTTCGAGTGTCTTAATAGACCATTACACGTGTACTAAATTAGTACATTTGAAATATGCTCCATTTTCAACAGATCGAGTTGAAAATAACAAATGTCAAAAATCAATTGGTAGCCTAAAAACTATCACATCCCATGTTTCCATGCTTATGCATAAGTATGGCTGCTCTCATACCGATAAGGACGTTGGTGAACTTTTCGCTGCAGCACTCGATCCGGTTCCAGATCCTCACGCCGCTGATGATGCGCACGGTGCCCATGTCCAGCATCCACCAGGGCTCTCTGTCAGTAGTTGCGGCGTGAATGCATCTTGTAGCTCTTTCGTAACTGCCCAATGTGTCACCGTTGTTTCCCACGACAGATTTGTCAACGGTGGCCCACTTGGAGGACTGCTTTGCCTGCAGGTTCTTGGGTAGCTGCTCCACGTGCAGGTCTGCGACGGAATTCAGGATTGGTAGACAGGTATACCATACTCAGTGACAGTCAGTTTATAGGTTTTTAGTTCAAGCAGCTGACTGAGAGGTAGAAAATTTGTTTAAACATGACTTATACCAGGCCTGTTCTAGAATTTCAACGTTCTTCATCTTACCTGCCAAGGTGACACCCAAGCCAATGATGAAAAAAGACACAATGGAAGTGCAGATTGACATGCTTAGCAGCAGTGGGGAATTCCGAGCCTGGGTTCTACGGAAGATTAATTTTCAAGTTTGCCGGCCAATTTCTAGCAATCAAAACTATCAGAGATGGTTTCCAGCAACTATGGCTGAAGAGTAACCGCGTTGATGCTAATTGGTCACCCGCTGCTACTTCTCTCTCCCCAACTCAGAACCAGATGCGGTGCAGCAATTTGCGATGGATTTTTTATTAGAATTTTCCATCTCACGGAATCGCTCAACATTTTTGGTGACCCTATTTGTTGCCCCGTGAAGCAATCAGTCAACAGAGGCTTCCATCTGTCTGACAGAGCAGACGATCTGTCACCTGACTAAAAAGCATCACACCTCATGATTGAGCTGACTATCTGTCACCTGACTAAAAAGCATCACACCTCATGATTGAGCTGACGATTTGTCACCTGACTAAAAAGCATCACACCTCATGATTGAGCTGACTATCTGTCACCTGACTAAAAAGCATCACACCTCATGATTGAGCTGACGATCTGTCACCTGACTAAAAAGCATCACACCGTGTGATTGAGCTGACGATTTGTCACCTGACTGAAAAGCATCACATCTCATGATTGAGCTGACTATCTGTCACCTGACTAAAAAGCATCACACCTCATGATTGAGCTGACGATCTGTCACCTGACTAAAAAGCATCACACCGTGTGATTGAGCTGACGATTTGTCACCTGACTAAAAAGCATCACATCTCATGATTGAGCTGACGATCTGTCACCTGACTAAAAAGCATCACACCGTGTGATTGAGCTGACGATTTGTCACCTGACTAAAAAGCATCACATCTCATGATTGAGCTGACGATCTGTCACCTGACTAAAAAGCATCACACCTCACGATTGAGCTGACGATTTGTCACCTGACTAAAAAGCATCACATCTCATGATTGAGCTGACGATCTGTCACCTGACTAAAAAGCATCACACCTCATGATTGAGCTGACGATTTGTCACCTGACTAAAAAGCATCACACCTCATGATTGAGCTGACGATCTGTCACCTGACTAAAAAGCATCACACCTCACGATTGAGCTGACGATCTGTCACCTGACTAAAAAGCATCACACCTCATGATTGAGCTGACGATCTGTCACCTGACTAAAAAGCACCACACCTCATGATTGAGCTGACGATCTGTCACCTGACTAAAAAGCATCGCACCTCATGATTGAGCTGACGATCTGTCACCTGACTAAAAAGCATCACACCTCATGATTGAGCTGACTATCTGTCACCTGACTAAAAAGCATCACACCTCATGATTGAGCTGACGATCTGTCACCTGACTAAAAAGCATCACACCTCACGATTGAGCTGACGATCTGTCACCTGACTAAAAAGCATCACACCTCATGATTGAGCTGACGATCTGTCACCTGACTAAAAAGCATCACACCTCATGATTGAGCTGACGATCTGTCACCTGACTAAAAAGCATCACACCTCACGATTGAGCTGACGATCTGTCACCTGACTAAAAAGCATCGCACCTCATGATTGAGCTGACGATCTGTCACCTGACTAAAAAGCATCACACCTCATGATTGAGCTGACGATCTGTCACCTGACTAAAAAGCATCACACCTCATGATTGAGCTGACGATCTGTCACCTGACTAAAAAGCATCACACCTCACGATTGAGCTGACGATTTGTCACCTGACTAAAAAGCATCACACCTCATGATTGAGCTGACGATCTGTCACCTGACTAAAAAGCATCACACCTCACGATTGAGCTGACGATTTGTCACCTGACTAAAAAGCATCGCACCTCATGATTGAGCTGACGATCTGTCACCTGACTAAAAAGCATCACACCGTGTGATTGAGCTGACGATCTGTCACCTGACTAAAAAGCATCACACCTCATGATTGAGCTGACTATCTGTCACCTGACTAAAAAGCATCACACCTCATGATTGAGCTGACGATCTGTCACCTGACTAAAAAGCATCACACCTCATGATTGAGCTGACGATCTGTCACCTGACTAAAAAGCATCGCACCTCATGATTGAGCTGACGATCTGTCACCTGACTAAAAAGCATCACACCTCATGATTGAGCTGACGATCTGTCACCTGACTAAAAAGCATCACACCTCATGATTGAGCTGACGATCTGTCACCTGACTAAAAAGCATCACACCTTACGATTGAGCTGACGATCTGTCACCTGACTAAAAAGCATCACACCTCATGATTGAGCTGACGATCTGTCACCTGACTAAAAAGCATCACACCTCATGATTGAGCTGACGATCTGTCACCTGACTAAAAAGCATCGCACCTCATGATTGAGCTGACTATCTGTCACTTGACTAAAAAGCATCACACCTCACGATTGAGCTGACGATCTGTCACCTGACTAAAAAGCATCGCACCTCATGATTGAGCTGACGATCTGTCACCTGACTAAAAAGCATCACACCTCATGATTGAGCTGACGATCTGTCACCTGACTAAAAAGCATCACACCTCATGATTGAGCTGACGATCTGTCACCTGACTAAAAAGCATCACACCTCACGATTGAGCTGACGATCTGTCACCTGACTAAAAAGCATCGCACCTCATGATTGAGCTGACGATCTGTCACCTGACTAAAAAGCATCACACCTCATGATTGAGCTGACGATCTGTCACCTGACTAAAAAGCATCACACCTCATGATTGAGCTGACGATCTGTCACCTGACTAAAAAGCATCACACCTCACGATTGAGCTGACGATTTGTCACCTGACTAAAAAGCATCACACCTCATGATTGAGCTGACGATCTGTCACCTGACTAAAAAGCATCACACCTCACGATTGAGCTGACGATTTGTCACCTGACTAAAAAGCATCGCACCTCATGATTGAGCTGACGATCTGTCACCTGACTAAAAAGCATCACACCGTGTGATTGAGCTGACGATCTGTCACCTGACTAAAAAGCATCACACCTCATGATTGAGCTGACTATCTGTCACCTGACTAAAAAGCATCACACCGTGTGATTGAGCTGACGATTTGTCACCTGACTAAAAAGCATCACACCTCATGATTGAGCTGACGATTTGTCACCTGACTAAAAAGCATCACACCTCATGATTGAGCTGACTATCTGTCACCTGACTAAAAAGCATCACACCGTGTGATTGAGCTGACGATTTGTCACCTGACTAAAAAGCATCACACCTCATGATTGAGCTGACGATTTGTCACCTGACTAAAAAGCATCACACCTCATGATTGAGCTGACTATCTGTCACCTGACTAAAAAGCATCACACCTCATGATTGAGCTGACGATCTGTCACCTGACTAAAAAGCATCACACCTCATGATTGAGCTGACGATCTGTCACCTGACTAAAAAGCATCGCACCTCATGATTGAGCTGACGATCTGTCACCTGACTAAAAAGCATCACACCTCATGATTGAGCTGACGATCTGTCACCTGACTAAAAAGCATCACACCTCATGATTGAGCTGACGATCTGTCACCTGACTAAAAAGCATCACACCTTACGATTGAGCTGACGATCTGTCACCTGACTAAAAAGCATCACACCTCATGATTGAGCTGACGATCTGTCACCTGACTAAAAAGCATCACACCTCATGATTGAGCTGACGATCTGTCACCTGACTAAAAAGCATCGCACCTCATGATTGAGCTGACTATCTGTCACTTGACTAAAAAGCATCACACCTCATGATTGAGCTGACGATCTGTCACCTGAATAAAAAGCACCACACCTCATGATTGAGCTGACGATCTGTCACCTGACTAAAAAGCATCACACCTCATGATTGAGCTGACGATCTGTCACCTGACTAAAAAGCATCACACCTCACGATTGAGCTGACGATCTGTCACCTGACTAAAAAGCATCACACCTCATGATTGAGCTGACGATCTGTCACCTGACTAAAAAGCATCACACCTCATGATTGAGCTGACTATCTGTCACCTGACTAAAAAGCATCACACCTCACGATTGAGCTGACGATCTGTCACCTGACTAAAAAGCATCGCACCTCATGATTGAGCTGACGATCTGTCACCTGACTAAAAAGCATCACACCTCATGATTGAGCTGACGATCTGTCACCTGACTAAAAAGCATCACACCTCATGATTGAGCTGACGATCTGTCACCTGACTAAAAAGCATCACACCGTGTGATTGAGCTGACGATCTGTCACCTGACTAAAAAGCATCACACCTCACGATTGAGCTGACGATCTGTCACCTGACTAAAAAGCATCACACCTCATGATTGAGCTGACGATCTGTCACCTGACTAAAAAGCATCACACCGTGTGATTGAGCTGACGATCTGTCACCTGACTAAAAAGCATCACACCTCACGATTGAGCTGACGATCTGTCACCTGACTAAAAAGCATCACACCTCATGATTGAGCTGACGATCTGTCACCTGACTAAAAAGCATCACACCTCATGATTGAGCTGACGATCTGTCACCTGACTAAAAAGCATCACACCTCACGATTGAGCTGACGATCTGTCACCTGACTAAAAAGCATCACACCTCATGATTGAGCTGACGATCTGTCACCTGACTAAAAAGCATCACACCGTGTGATTGAGCTGACGATCTGTCACCTGACTAAAAAGCATCACACCTCACGATTGAGCTGACGATCTGTCACCTGACTAAAAAGCATCGCACCTCATGATTGAGCTGACGATCTGTCACCTGACTAAAAAGCATCGCACCTCATGATTGAGCTGACGATCTGTCACCTGACTAGAAAGCACCACTAAGGCTGGAAGTTTATCAATCCCGCTTCAGTAGCCATCAAAGCGAGCAATAAAAAATGAGTGTGCCGACCAAATTGATTTGGACAATTTAAGTTTGGTCTGTGACCTGAGCCTTGCTATACAGTAGGGCTCACCCCACCAGTGAAGCAATTAGAGAAAAAAGCATTTATGCATATATGGCTTTTGGGTCGCGCAATGCCCAGAGGGGACCATGTTATCATTTGCCTAGCGTCAATAATTTTACCCTAATCAATAAAACTATATTTTCCTGGGAATTGCAGGAAGCTCAGAAGCAAGAGTTAAAATTCCTTCTAAAACACGTGAATGCCAATTAAAGGAATGTTGGGAACAAGTTAAAGGCAGGCTAGGAAGATAATTTAAGAGAGAGAGAGACCAATGATGCGGCACTTAAGTGTTAAGTCAACATTACGCACCCATAGCTGCAGATGAGTACACTGACGAGTGTTTCCTCTATAGCCTATGGTCTGAAAAACCTGATGTCTATGGTTTAGAAGTACAATAATATGTTGCGGACAGTTTAAAGACAGTTTAATCAAATTGGTAAAAGAGCGATTAAGATTTTCAAAAACTAAGCTGTCACCCTCTACTGAACTATTCTGCTCTGTCTTGGTGTGATTTCATTGCTATCAAGTTAGAGAGTCATCACTGCTGTCTGAGAATGGACTTTCCAGCGAAAGTCTCTGATAAGCTTGACAATTTTGTGTATTTCGACAGAATACATTTGCTACATGCAGTTTTGACATTAGTATCATTTTATTTCATGTAAATAAAAGTACGCTCGTACATGTATCATAAAAGAAACGATTGCCGATAAATAATACGCATTCCACGAGCAAGTTAATGGCTACAGTGAAACAAGCGCTTGCTAATGTACTCTATTGTATACCAGTGGTATGCGAATCGATATCTAATATAACAGCAGTGGGAATAGCGTTGCCTTAATTAAAGCAGAATACTCAGAATCAGGTTGTCTTGGTGCTGTTGACCTACATGCACTCATTTGGAAACAAACACTCGTGGTAGAAAGTCCTCGAGAAAGTCCCAGTGACGGTGCTCAACCGGATTCTGAGCATTCATCCTCTGCAGATCTGCTCAGAGGTTGCTCAAGCTGAGCAGGCAGCCCGCGAGCAGACCGGCAGCCGTCAGGAGGCCCGACAGAGGCGGACCCGACATCCGACCGACCGAGTTGCACAGGTCCGTATCGCAACAGAACGAGTAGGAAGACTTGACGCAAAACATCACCGGACCACGAACAGTCTTACCAGCAGCGACTATTTTCTGTTGATTGGTTGAAGCATAACTTGCCAAAATGTACCAGCGTCGTGTAAAACACTTTATAAAGCACGAATTCAAATGCTCGTAAGTTAAAGGGGGTTGTAGCTTAAAATGGTTAGAGCGTCGGACTCCCGACTGAAAGGTCGAGGGTTCGTTTCCCGATCCACTCTGAAAAATTCGGATAAACTCGGAAGACACTTAATTCTGCATTGCTTCAGTTCACCCAGCTGTAAAATGGGTGCCAGCATTAACTGGGGTAATTTAGGGTGTATGTTGCGATCCCCCAGTCCTTGGACTGAACAGCCGTACGCAGCCTCCAGATGCGCCGCGCAATAGCTGTGGCTGAGCTATCGGTTGAAAATCTGCCCATTAGGACATGCTTAATCAATGTAACAGTAAAGAACGGATACAAGTGCACCAATGTTTTGACCGAGGGCGCTGCGCACGAGTAGCCGTTCTTCACCGATATTGTATGATTTTGAAGGCGTTTGGACCATAGATATTTGAAGCGTGCAACCATCAGTTTGGGACAGCGTGCACCAATGATACATGGCTGCACGCTCGAAATACGCTCGTATCTATGGTCCAAAAATGAAAGTGTAGACATGAAGTTGTAGGTCAAATAGCAAAGGTTCATAGCTAGCTATACATAGTAGCCTGCTAAAGCTCAACGCGCGACTGCGACCGAAGGCAAATAAATGGCTTTCATTTTGGATTCAACAACCGGCAGTCGTATCGGACTATTGCACATTTCGCAAGGTGACTTTGTTGGAGCTTCAAGTTCCCAGTTGGGCGAACGGGTTGAGCGAGAGTCCGCAATGCAATGCATACTTGGCGATCTCATTCAATTGGACGCCGATTAAGTTGAAGCGCTATTGAATGGTGGCGATTCGGAGCAATCCCATTTAAACGAGATGGATGAAATTCAACTGGACAACACACCGAGGTCTATTCTAATTCAGGAAAACTGGGCTGTACGCAAGTTCAATGAAGTGCTCATTAGTAATAAGTACGCGTGCAACTTGGAGACGGCTGACATAGTGCAGTGAGTAACTGGTCTGCGAGTGTTCTATGCGTTCATGCGTAAAATTGACGGAGGGTTATACGCCCCTGCGTCTCTAGTTACTGTTCGTGCTGGATTATTTCGATATCTACTCCGGACACGCGGGCTGAACATTTTTGAAGACCCATAACGCTTCGCTAAAGCCAATTTGCAACTGAAAGCCACTGCAGCCAAGTTCGTCAAGACAGAAGTGACCCGACGAAACTGCAACAAGAGTCGTATACTACGTGATGGCTACGCAATTTGGACTGTGTGGACGCGAGTGGTTCCGAAAGTTGAAGACGAAACCGTTTATAAGATCCACTGTAGATGGAAAGCGCGCTTTTAAGTTGACTCCAATGGAGACGAAGAATGTCCGGGGAAGTTTGGAGACGCAGACTGCAGAAGACAGAAAGCAGAACATGATTTTCGAAACTGGTGAGCGTGGGTGTCCGTATGAATGCGTCGATCTCTATCTGAGGAAGGTTGAAGAAGCGAAGAGAAAGGAAGGTGTAAAAAGCTCTGTTGTGTTTCTACGTCCCTGGGTGCGTGAGCTACAACAGTCGTGGTACTCCAAAATGATACAATAATTTTTATTATTTATTATTTTCAAATAAGTCCTCTATAGATAAGGAAAAACTTATGCGAGATCGGAAACAGCTAGAGTCGGAGGGGGAGACATGAGTAGAATACAAAGCAAAGAAGGAGAGCCTACTGCAAAGATTAGCGCTTCAAACACTCACCTGGCAGTAGGTACCTGAAGCTCTGAGTGTGTTGCTGCCAACAGTTTCGCAGTCAGCGCAGACGTAACAAAGCACCGCAAGGCAGTCAGTGAGAGAAGCTAAAAGTTTCGTAACACAATCGGAATAATGGTAGAGTTGCTCGCTTAATTAATAGCAAATAAATAAAGCTTAAGATCAACATTTATGGCGAAAACCAACGCGTTTCAACCCACTAGGGCCGTCGTCAGGGTATATTTTATCACTGAACGAAACACTCAATATAAATAAGCAAACGATTGTACTATCTCAAGTGTCAAATTGAAAACGGGAGGGTAACCAATGTACGAAAACATATTGTTTTCAAAACAATTGTTTGTTTTCAAATAGCAAAGGTTCATAGCTAGCTATAGTAGCCGGCTAAAGCTCAACGCGCGACTGCGACCGAAGGCAAATAAATGGCTTTCATTTTGGATTCAACAACCGGCAGTCGTATCGGACTGTTGCACATTTCGCAAGGTGACTTTGTTGGAGCTTCAAGTTCCCAGTTGGGCGAACGAGTTGAGCGAGAGTCCGCAATGCAATGCATGCTTGACGATCTCATTCAATAATTGGACGCCGATGAAGTTGAAGCGCTATTAAATAGTGGCAGTAGCGCAACCAGAAATTTTTTGAGGGGGGGGGGGCGGATTCTGGAGGGTAAAGTCCCGGGAGGGGGGGGCGGAGGGGTGGCTCTGTTTTTGGCGAAAATTCGCTTGGTCCCCCCTTTAATTTGGAGTACCTTTCATATTGTTTTCGTACATTGGTTACCCTCCCGTTTTCAATTTGACACTTGAGATAGTACAATCGTTTGCTTATTTATATTGAGTGTTTCGTTCAGTGATAAAATATACCCTGACGACGGCCCTAGTGGGTTGAAACGCGTTGGTTTTCGCCATAAATGTTGATCTTAAGCTTTATCAATCGGAATAAATTTCGGATTTTACCAGGTATGCCGAGAAATATGAAATAAAAAAATTATTTAACTAACACACCTGCCAATGTAAGAATAATTAGCAGAGTTCGAATGCGAGACATGATAGCGATTGAGGTGCAATTTGCAGCTGGTCTGCATGTATGGATTTCTGAGACAGAATTTGAACTGACGCTGCCGACAAATATCCACTACAAATACGAGTATTTGTTTATGCCAAGATTTACTATCAATGCAAACTGACCGCACAGGCAGAAATCGTAAAGCAATATTAACGGTATAGTCGCTATTTCAGCCAGCACAGCTTTATACCGACGCACAATTGTTAATTGTAAATTGGAAAAATAAAACTCGGGTGGGCTTACAGCAAGATGGCTCTGTTTTAGTCCAGAAGATCTGTACTGGTGGAGTTTTCCTAGTCTAATTTACATTGCGGCCAGCAGTTCAAGCTCGGCAAGGATGGGGATCGAGGGGCAGCCGGGGGGGAAGGAAGTTTGGCAGACTCTACCGAGTACAATTGTACGAATTGGGATAGATGGAGCACGAGTACTTGAGAAAGAGACGATTGGGAAAGGAGGGCAGACAAGGCCACAGCCTATACTGTATGTGGCATGCAGTTCATCCGTGTACAAGCGTAGCCTAAAATGAATCTACATCCATTAAGTGCACACGCTCTGCTGCTTTGCCTCTAAAAGCAGATCAGGCATGGTACGAGTAACAGTACTGAAAAATAATATCTGATTCTGGTAGCTTGCACGGCATTTCCTGTCTTTTAGAATCGCACAGCACTGCACATACCGAATAGAACAGCAATTTAGAAAAAAAATTACTATATTACGCTCGCATAAACTATCAAGAAATGCCCCGCTTCTAGAAGCAAAATAGGAACGAATTCGTCTCCTTCGAGCCTATTCTTCTATTCGAAGAATTGTCAGGTCGCCTCTGCTTTTCAACATGGCCATTTTAAAAGATTCGGTAAACTTAATTTTTGTCACGCTTTTTAGCATAGCAAATTTGACGAGTGGTCAAACAGTCAGTAGTGACAGCAGCGCAAACTCCTCGGCACTTTTAATCACCTGTTATAGCTGTCAGAATTGTCCAACTGTTGATCATAATTCGACACCACAGGCTACAGGACGATACTGCGTTGTAAGTTTATTTGGAAAACTGTATGAGTTTAAAGAAGTTGAAACTAGTTTTTTTATGTATTGTGTTGCTTCATTGGCTGAATAATAAATTACATATAGGAATTGGTACAGGCTTTAATTTGAATGTCTTATCGAGTTAGTGCCAAACAGAATAAATGACTTCTCTGTGTAGACGCCAAATGTGACGAATCTGAATTAGAAACCCAATATGACGTCTAAAACACCCAATGTGACGCTCTCAAGATCGACACCCAATGTAATGTCTCTCCAATCACCCAATGTGACGTCTCTCTAGTCACCCAATGTGACATCTCTCAAGACATCCAATGTGACGTCTCTCTAGTCACCCAATGTGACGTCTCTCAAGACACCCAATGTGACGTCTCTCCAGTCACCCAATGTGACGTCTCTCAAGACACCCAATGTGACGTCTCTCAAGACACCCAATGTGACGTCTCTCTAGTCACCCAATGTGACATCTCTCAAGACACCCAATGTGACGTCTCTCCAGTCACCCAATGTGACGTCTCTCAAGACATCCAATGTGACGTCTCTCTAGTCACCCAATGTGACATCTCTCAAGACACCCAATGTGACGTCTCTCCAGTCACCCAATGTGACGTCTCTCAAGACACCCAATGTGACGTCTCTCTAGTCACCCAATGTGACATCTCTCAAGACATCCAATGTGACGTCTCTCTAGTCACCCAATGTGACGTCTCTCAAGACACCCAATGTGACGTCTCTCAAGACATTCAATGTGCTGTCTCAAGACACCCAATGTGACGTCTCTAAAGACACCCAATATGACATCTCTCAGACACCCTATGTGACGTCGCTCCAGTCACCTAATTGGACGTCTCTCTAATCACACAGTGAGCTGTGGTGACTGCGTTTCGCTTTCTGTGCAGAGTGGGGGATGGGGGGGCTGTCTCTCTTTCTCTCTCTCTCTCGGATTGTACTCGCGCATGTGCATACTCTGGAGCGCGAGCACGCCAGAGGTAGCGGCTGATTGGTCAGCCTAGTCAGGCTGGAAAATAAACTGGTATTTATTGAGAGAGCTAGGCTTGGCCAGCTCTAAGAAGTTTTTTCTCTCTGCAAGCCACACAGACTTTGTTACAGTGGCGACGAGGTGACTAATGGCCACGGGCCTACTGTGTAGCATCGGTCCATTTGAACCTGAAAATGAGGACTGGCTGCAGTACAAGGAAAGAGTGGAGCAAGTTTTCATTGCAAGCGACATAGAGTCCGAAGACAAAAAGCGAGCTGTCTTCCTCAGTGTATGTGGAAAGGAGACATTCAAGCTGATTTGCAGCCTGCTGGCCCCGAGGAAGCCATCGGAGACGAGCTACGCAGACATTTGCCAAAAACTAAAGGAGCACTGGAAGCCGGAGCCTTCTGAAATTGTGCAGCGTTTTCATTTCTATCAGCGCGTGCGGGCCAGCACCGAGTCAGTGGCGGATTTCCTGGCCAGTTTGCGGCGTCTGGCCGTGGACTGCAAGTTCGGAAACAGCTTGGAGTCGATGCTCAGGGATCGGCTGGTGCTCGGCATCCAGGACGATCGGATCCAGCGCAGACTGCTGTCGGAGCCGGAGCTGGATCTCGAGAAGGCGCTGAAGATCGCTCAAGCGGTGAGCTGGCGGAAAAAGGCTGCACGGTCGTCAGGAGCTCACAGGAGGTGGCTGGCCCTGCGGCGGCTGCTTCAGTCGATCGAGTCGACCAGGCCAAGGCGACCGGATCTGGTCGAGCCCCACAGAAGTGTTTCCGGTGCTTGTCGACTCGACATCTGGTGGACAAGTGCCCGTTCATCAAGAAGGCATGCTTCAAGTGCGGCAAGCTCGGGCACACCGCAGCTGCTTGCCGTAGAGGCACCGGAGTATCGGGTGCGGACTCCAAGCCCCGCGTGGGCGCCGTGCAAGAAGCAGAAGACGAGGACTGCAGCTCCCTTAACACCGTGCCCAGCGGTGCAGCCAAGGTGCCACCCTACTTGACCAAGGTACTGATCAACGGCGTGTCCTGCCAGATGGAGATAGATACGGGCGCCGCGGTGTCGCTGATCTCAGCCAAAGTCTACCAGGATCTTCTCGGAGGTATCCCTAAGCTCGGTGGGACCACGATTCGGCTGCGGAACTACGGCGGCCAACCTGTCAACGTGCTGGGACAGTTGAGCGTCACTGTGGAGATTCCAGGAAATGAAAAGAAACTGCTGCCTCTGGTGGTGGTCTCAGGAAGCGGCTCCAGCTTGATCGGACGGAACTGGCTGTCTGAACTAACCATGGACTGAAGAAGCATCAAGGAGCTGCGAGAGCGAGAACTGCCGGCTCAGGGCAATCAGCAGGTGGAGCAGCTGCTGCAAAAGTACAGCGCAGTATTTTTGGACGGACTCGGTTGCTACACAGGCGAACCGCTGAAATTGCGGACGAAACCAGGTGCACAGCCCAAATTTTTCAAAGCTCGGACGGTGCCGTTCGCTTTGAAGTCCAAGGTGGAGGAGCAGCTGGACCGGGAGATCGAGCAAGGCGTTCTGCAGCCTGTCTCTAACTCCGAGTACGCGTCTCCTATCGTGCCGGTGCTCAAGGCGGATGGATCCGTCAGAATCTGCGCGGATTTCAAGCGCACGGTGAACCAAGACGTTGTGCAGGACTCCTACCCGCTGCCCAGAATTGAAGAATTGTTCGCAAAGCTAACAGGAGGCCAGAAATTCACCAAGCTAGACCTCAGTCAGGCGTATCAGCAACTGCCCCTGGACTCGGAATCACAGCGTCTGTGCACCATCAACACCTCCAGAGGGTTGCTCAGGTACACCAGGTTGCCGTTCGGCATCTCACCGGCAGTCGGCATGTTTCAGAGGACAATGGACGGCTTGCTTCAAGGAAGACCGCACACGGCGGCTTTTATCGACGATCTGCTGGTGACAGGAACTGATGACGCGAAGCACCTGGAGAACCTGGAAGCCGTTTTGCAGCGCCTACAAGATGCTGGGCTGAAGTGCCGAGCTGACAAGTGCAGGTTCATGCAGGAGTCCGTGAGTTACCTGGGCCACCGAATCGACGCCGGCGGTCTCCACCCGCTGGAAAGCAAGGTCAGCGCGATCGTTGAGGCGCCAGCTCCCCAGGACGTCACCCAACTCCGCAGCTTCCTGGGCCTCATAAATTATTATGGACGATTCCTGCCGAACCTGTCCAGCTTGCTCGCTCCGCTGCACCGCCTATTGGACAAGGGCGCTGCCTGGCAATGGAACAGCCCGCAAGAGAGTGCGTTTCACCGCTGCAAGGAGCTCCTGCTGAGCTCTCAGACGCTAGTGCATTTCGACCCCGGTAAAGAGGTCATCCTGGAGTGCGACAGCTCGCCCTACGGTCTCGGCGCAGTCATCTGCCACCTAATAGATGGCGTGGAGCGGCCCATCGCGTTTGCGTCCCGCACTCTGGCCGATGCGGAGAAGAACTACTCCCAGACGGAGAAGGAGGCCTTGGCAGTTGTTTTCGGCGTCAAGCGATTCCACACCTATCTGTACGGCCGGAACTTCCAGCTGAAGAGTGACCACAAGCCGCTTCTAGGACTGCTTCACGAGAACAAGGCCATTCCGCCACTAGCATCTGCCAGGATTCAGCGCTGGGCTCTGCTGCTGTCCAGCTACTCCTATCGACTGCAATACCGCAAGGGCGCCACCCTGCTGCGGGCGGATGCACTGAGCCGGTTGCCGCTGCCGTCCAAGCCAGCGGAGGCGCCGGCGCCGGCTGAGGTGGTACTGCTGATCGACTCATTCAACGAGGGCCCAGTGACTGCGGCTCAAGTTCGCTGCTGGACACGGCGAGACCTGCTACTCGGTCGAGTGTTCAGGTTCGTGCAAGAAGGCTGGCCGGAGGATCGGCGAGGGAGCAAAGATCTGCGGCCGTTTGCGTCTCGAGCTGCGGAACTCAGCGTGGAGGACGGCTGCCTGCTGTGGGGCACCAGAGTGGTGGTGCCGGTTCAGGGACGCCTGGCGTTGCTCGAGTGTCTGCACCAAAGTCACCTAGGAGCGTTCAAGCTGAAGTCGCTGGCCAGGAACTATTTTTGGTGGCCGGGAATGGACGGAGACATCGAGCGGCTCTCGCAGCACTGCCGGCAGTGCAAACTGCATCAGCACAGCCCACCTCCAGCGCCGCTGCAGCCCTGGCCCTGGCCTGACAGACCGTGGTCAAGGGTCCATATGGATTACGCTGGACCGTTCGAAGGCAAGATGCTGCTGATTCTGGTCGACGCGCATTCCAAGTGGATCGAGGTGCACATCTGCCAGTCCGCGACCAGCTCCGCTACAATCGATCGGCTCCGGCGGACTTTCAGCCAGCTGGGCCTGCCGGAGGTCGTGGTGACGGACAACGGGCCCAACTTCGTGAGTCAAGAGATGGAGAGCTTCATGAGCAGCAATGGCATCCGGCATGTCAAGGTGTCGCCCTATCATCCGGCGTCCAACGGCCTGGCGGAACGCGCGGTACAAACGGTGAAGGCGGCTCTGGCAAAGGGACAGCCGGCGGCTCTGCAGACTCGGCTCGCTCGGTTCCTGCTGACCTACCGGGTGACTCCGCACAGCACGACTGGCGTTCCGCCGAGCCAGCTGATGATAGGCCGGCCTCTGCGAACACTGCTGGATCTGGTACGTCCGGACGTCTCGGCTGCGGTCACGCGACGACAGGAGGCACAGAAGCTACAACACGACAGGCGCGCCAGAGCGAGGTCCTTCGAGGAAGGCGACGACGTCGTAGTGCGGGATTTCACGGGTCAGCAGAAGTGGCTGCCGGCCAGCATCAGCCGACAAACAGCACCTTTGTCCTACGAGTGCCGGCTGCCTGATGATCGCATTGTACGCCGCCACGCCGACCATGTAGCCTCTGCAGGCGTCGAACCGCTGACCTCAGGAAGCACGGAACTGACAATTAATGACGAGCTGCGCTACGAATCGGCTGAGGCAGAAGTTCCGCCGCTGCTGCCGCCCACGCCGCCGCCGCCCACACAGCCACCGACCGCGCCGCCGCCGCCCACGCAGCCGCCGCTTCCTCCGACTCCTCAGGCGCGGCGTTCGCAGAGGAACCGAAAATGCCCGGACAGGTTGACGTACAAGTGAACGTTTTTTTTGTTTTTTCCCTGACAGACCTTTTTTGTTTACAGCTTTGGGTGGTGTTCGATTTTTTTCGTTTCTGTTATTGTTGTCGTGGTGCTGGGAAGTATTTTCTTTTCTCTTTTTTTGTTTCTTTTTTGTTGCTGTTTTTTTTCTTTTTTTCATCTACGTGTGGAGGGATGTGGTGACTGCGTTTCGCTTTCTGTGCAGAGTGGGGGATGGGGGGGCTGTCTCTCTCTCTCTCTCTCGGATTGTACTCGCGCATGTGCATACTCTGGAGCGCGAGCACGCCAGAGGTAGCGGCTGATTGGTCAGCCTAGTCAGGCTGGAAAATAAACTGGTATTTATTGAGAGAGCTAGGCTTGGCCAGCTCTAAGAAGTTTTTTCTCTCTGCAAGCCACACAGACTTTGTTACATGAGCCATATCTCGAGTAAACCCAATGTAACGTCTCTTAAGGCACCCATATCATGACTTTTAAGTCCCAACAGGTGTAATGTATCCTACAGGTATCCTATAAGATGAATTCATTTATTTTAGATACATTTATGTCCATGTAGTAAGAAATGTACTCACTTATCCTACTTATGTACTTAAACCTACATGCAATTAAATTCTCAACATAAATCCAGAAACGAGTGTCCAAAACCGGGGACATCATCAGACTGGCCATCAACGGTGTCTGCTATGAGAACGACTCCACATTCTGCTGTCAGGAGAGTCTCTGCAACAGTTCGTCGCCCAAAGTCTTGTCTAGTTACCATGGTAACTGTTCCTGCAAGCTGAGGCGCTTCTTGTGGAATTTTACCGGAGTTTTGCCGCTTTCGTTGGTGTATTTTATTAAGCAGTGTGAACTCTAATTTTAATTCATTTTTAAGTATGAATTTTTAAGTGTTTCAGTTTACGCGTATTTTTTAAATTTCATTCAATGCTCAGCTAATGTTTATCTGCTGCATAAAAAACTTCCAAATGCAATATACGCGCTCCGTACTACCACTTTCGTAATACTATGGGAAATTACTTTGGTACTTTGGCTGCAGGGGAGCGCCAGGAATTGGGCTGAGTTTGTCCCGACTAAATGTGGGGCCATCAGTAGCAGGTGAAGTGTGCTCCGCATTCTCAACACCAGAGAGGCAGAATGGACAGCATTTCTCACTGCGGATTTCCCCTGAATAGGGTACAGGTAGAGCGATGACTTAATAGAGGGGCATGGTGGTGACCGCCCTTAGATGTCTTGCGTTTGAGACCAAGCAGGGCCCTACGAGACCATGGAGATCGGGACTGGGGATAGACGTGCAGGACTGGCCGGAACTCCCAGTTGGGGGAAGGGAAGGGGCTCTGGGAAGTCTACCCGAATATACGCGACATGCAGCAGATTAATCTGGCTGATTTATAATCTCCCGCTGCGTTTTAATAGATGCATATATTGGCCTCTCCAAATAGCTGCATAAGAATGCTATTTATATATTTCGTCGTACTATGATGAGCAGATCTCCGAAGAATAACTTGTCCTGAAATTGATGTACAGTATTATGTATAGACCTCTCTCACTATAAATAATTTAATTTTTACTTCTACATTAAAATGTCTTTACCAATACACCATTTAGTAGGTTCAATCTGTAGTACGTTAAAGTACAGTGTAATAGATCATGTGAAATTTAAATTTCAATTGTGCTAGTAGCCATGCATATGTGCAATATCATGCATCTTTGTGATTGACATGGAATTTCTCGATTATTAATCTTCAATATACACGTTATAAAGTAGCTATAACTGTAGTAGTTTAAGCACACGGATGCATCTGTCACAATCCACGAATTTGTACAGCATTCAAAGCATGTATAGGAGCTAATTATTCATGAGGAGATACACGGATGCCTGCAGAGAGATAGGACATAGACAAAAGCGAAACTTAAAGGAAACGAGAGAGTGCATGGCTTTGGCAAACAGTCAATGAGAGAATTGATAGTAGTACGAGTACATTAATGCGTTGATAAGTGGTTTGTGTGTGCATTCTCTCAATGCACAACACATACAGTGTACATGTGTATTACAAGGGAATGTGATATTATTGCACCTTTCTTATACAGAGAGTAGCTCTATTGATATTCTTAAAAGCTCTTCGTTTAGAAAATTAGTGTTCTATATTATACATGATCGTGTACAAGTGGTCGTAAACTAAAATAAAAAAATTGTTATTCAATGATAAAAGTTATATATAGTTATAAATTAATTGCTTAGGATATTATCCGTAATCAGTAATATCGGTATCATAATCAGTAACAAGGTACTAAACATAGAAAGAGCAGAAAATGAAAGATAAAAAGAATACTTAGTATGTGTATCGCAAACGTGAGGATGTACGAGCTACATATACATGTATGTTACACGTAATAACAATTCCTTTTTCGAGCAAATATTACATTGCGTAATATTAATAGACTATGATAAGTCCCACATTTGAGTTGCCAGCCGTCTAGTAGGGGGCTTTTTATATTGCTTGTTCTGGTTCGAGAACCAGATCCAAGTTTTACATTAAAAACTTTGTCTCCTAATCTAACATGTATAGATCAGGGATACTAATGTACTGTACATGCTATAAAGTTAATTATTACATGGCAGTAAACCAAGGAAAAAGTAAAAAAATGTGCAAATTGAGGCTGCTAGCAGTCAAAAATAAAAAAGTTAAATTGTTTCACAGAAGATCGGGTTCGATCAGATTTTGTGTCGTGAAAAGCTGCCTAGGAGATGTAGAGGCTCGAATTTCATTAAAAGGAATTTTTATTAGCTTTTTGATTTAATGTTTTAAAGATTGTGACTAGATTAAATATCAAATGTACTCGTAAATAAACGATTTGATGTAAGGCAATTTTTTAAAATCATTATTTTGTTTAATTTAACTAAACAGAAAATAATATAAAATTTGCTTATCTAGGAAATTGAATTAAAGTTTATAATAAATTACGCGTTCTTTCTGTCGATCTTACTAGCGGAAAAAGGTTTGTTAGAAAATTTTATAGTTGGTTAAATCATGTGTAGTAAAAATATTTGCTCCAGTATCCAAATTTTAACAACATTAGCTACACACTAACACGATTTCTTCTTAAAAAGTACACTTGATTTGCTATTATTCCCGACCCGAAGCCCGAAGGTATTGCAGCTTGGTATCAACCGGGAATTATTTTAGAAGACAGAACTAATACCTCTGTTGTATTTGTTTCAAATTTAGTGTCAAAATAATTTAACGTGGGAAACTTAGGATTATGCCAATAATCCTACTTATCTCAGGCCGTAGCCGTACTACTTATGTAGGCCTACCTTTTTGCATGTATTTCTACTAGGCCTAGTAGCGTATTTTTACATTACATTACATTACATTACAACAATGCTAGGGTCGGGAGGCGCTAGCGCGCACACGATTGCGGAAAAGAGGGGCAGGGCAGGTCGCAGCAGTCTGGGGGGTCAGTCCAATTGCCTCTAGGTTGGCAACAAGTGTCTCTCAGAGCATCTGGGTCCACCCTTGGCTGCAGTGGAACCATTTGGCATTTGGTTGGTGGGTGCAGAATGGCCAGTCCAAGCAGGTTGTTGTTGCCATGTGCAAACTGCCACAAGCAGTGTCCCAGCAGGGCCTAGTGATGCCAGCGGAGGGTGGTGCTAAGGGATGGCAATTTTGATCTTGCCATCAGCTAGGCCATCAGGAGGACGGTTGGGTAGTGCACACCCAGTGCCTTGCGCAGCGCCAGGGCCTGCTCTTGCGTGGTTGTTATCAGGATAGCCTCTATGCCATAGAGAAAGATTGGCTCGATGGTGGCATAGAACAGGTAGATCCTCAAGTCATCCTACGCTCTAGAGATGAAGATTGGCCTGAGGTGGTGCATAGTGCATAGCACGCCAGGCCTGGGTCTTCCTGTCCACAATGATTGCTTCTGGGCTTATCACAAGGGTGCCTAGGTACTAGAGGTTGCTGCACTTTGAGATGGCCTTGCCATTGGGCAGGGTCAGCAATAGGGCATTGTCAACACCCACATGTAGCATCTGTCTTGCCTGCATTAATCTGCAGGCTGATCCAAGTGCCTTCCTCAGAGAGTCAAGTAAGAGCGTGCTGGGCTGCAACAAGGTCTTGCCACAGTAGCATGATGTCATCAGCGTAGGCAAGGGCTGGAAGCATCATGACAGTGTGGCGGGAGCTATGCTTAGGCACGAGGACAAAGCTGTCATTGTCTTGAAGGCAGCGGCGTAGGATGTAGTCAACAGCCAGAATGAAAAGCAAGGGAGATAGTGGGTCCCCTTGCAGCACCCTAGAAGTGGTATCAAACTTGTCTGTAGGGCCATCGCTGGAGGCAACAAATGCCTTGGAGTTGTGGTACAGGTCTATAACTGCCATTACCAGGTTGTTGGGGTGTCATGTAATTTAAAATATACTACTACCCTATCATTGATCTGGCTTGGGGAGGGCATTATAAATATATATAAATATATAAATATATATAAATATATAAATATATAGCAACACAGAGAGTAGCACAGACAAAAAGAGATCTAGCTAGACTTTGCGCGAACACATTCACAGAACAACTGAGAGGGGCAAGTCATGGCAGGGGGGGGGGTTCACAAACTCAAATTTTCACAACGTTGAAAGCACCTTCTTTTATAAGGTCAAAATTTCACAATGTAGAAAACTCAAATAACAGCCACTTTCACAAGGTTGAAACTTCACAAGGTCAAAATTTCATAACATCAAAAACTTTAGCAAGGGACTTCATAAGGTCAAAATTTCACAAGGTCAAAATTTCATAACATCAAAAACTCCAATAGCAGCCAGTTTCACAAGGTCAAAACTTTACAAAGTCAAAATTTTGCAATATCAAAAACTCTAGTAAGAGACTCCATAAGGTCGAAATTTCACAACGTAGAAAACTATTTGCATAGTTTTTGACGTTGTGAATTTTTGAGCTTATATGAAGTTTTGACCTTGTAAATATGGCTGCTATTTAAGTTTTCAATGTCTTGGATGCCTTGAGCACCTCAGTCTTGGATGCATTGAACACCAAGCCAACTCAGGTGCCCTCTTCATAGAGTCTAGACAGAGCCCATTGTGCAGTAGCCAGATCACAACATAGAAGGGCAATGTTGTCAGCATAGGCAAGAGCAGGCAGCAAGATGGTGGGATGTTGGGAGCTTCGGTGTGAGACCAGCACATAGCCATCATCTTCATGCAGGCATTGGCAAAAAACATAGTCTACCATAACAATGAAGAGTAGTGGAACCAGCGTGTTACCCTGAAGGATACCAGAATTGTGCTGAATTCTTCAGTGGGGCCATCACTTGACTGAACAAATGCTCTTAAATTACTGTGAATTGCTCTTGAATTAATTTTAATTACTGGTAACGCATGTGTTATCTACTAGTAGCATATGTAATTATTTATTGGTAAGCGCATGGGTTTTTCTACTAGTAATGTATATAATTATTTACTGGCCTAAGTGGTCCTATGGCATTGTCTACTCTATTATCCCTTATTCTATTCTTCTAAGGGGTTTTCTCTCAGTCCTGTGCATTCCTGGGATCAAAGGGTCACAGGCTCATAGCTTACTTGCTAGGTGTTTTACCCTGAGGTAGGTTTCTTAGACTCTAAGTCTGGATTCTCTTAGACTCTCTTAGATTCTGAACTCTTAGATTCTAAATCTAAGATTCTAAATCTAAGAGTTCTTGTTCTCTAAAAATGGGTCAAATCCTCCCAATTTGGGGCTCTTTCTAAGTTGCTATCTTTTACTCAAAAGAAGTAATGCAAGAGAGAATACTATCCCTGAGGCTGATTGAATTTTGTCTCCAAATAGAACAACTGGAGAGATGCTTAGCATGCTTAAAAGAACTGCAATTTATAAGAACAGTTATTGTTAAATAGTTTATTTGGTTAGTCTCTCAGTTGGTTCCTATTTGTAGTAAAAATTTTCTTACCATTTTAAACAAAACAACATATACAAAATATATAAAATATTTCTAATATTTATATGATATAACAAAATAGTAGAGTTTTAAAATTATACATTTCTAAGAAATGCTTTGATCTACTGAAAACAAAGCCTATTACAATTGCTACCATTAAAGTTGTTATAGTGGTCTTTGTTCTCTTTAAATAATCTAAAAAAGCTGCCAACAAGTTGTACTATAATTAACTTCTAAGCATAGATCTAAGAATAAGGTCTAAGTATAATTCTATTCTATGCATGATACTAAGTAAGTATATATTAGAATATAAATCTAGACCAAGTTTAGGTATTTTATTTTTTCTGGCTGGTAATGTTCGTGGAATGTATCAAATTGTCTATTTTTGGCCTACATGGCCTACATTTTCTACATGTATTTTTCAAAATGACTTCTTGTAAATCTCTTAGTAGTTATCTAAATATTAGATTACCTAGTCCTTAGGTATTATTAAGATTAGAGGGTTACTGCCTTCATAATACTTTATATATATTCAAGGATCTACTTTATTTTACTTCAATCTCCTAGTACTCTATGTAGGCCTATCAGTAGTATCTATAGTATGATTTGCTTCTACTTTACTCTTGAAAAAACTTACTTAGTCTTTGATAAGACTTCCAAGTTTCTTAGTCTTTGAAAACTGTTAAAGGAACATTCTAGCAGCTATTATAGCCAATATCAAGAATTTTAATGCCTTCCTTTGATATTCTTGCTAAATGTTGCTGGCTAGTCGCAAATTGAAACCATAGCAAGCAAGTTAAAAGAAGTTACAGTAAATTTAATAGTTATGGATACAGATATACTTTGGGTGTGTCAAAAGTTATGTCACTGATATGAAAACAGACGAACTTGCAATCGCGGATGAACAAAACTGTACCACTTAACAACATAGAGTCCCCCAATATCAATCACCCTCTGGCAGTGCTCATACAGCTTGTCCACCTCAGCCTGCAGGTGTTTTTCCTCCAACTGCCGTAACCAGTGCAACGCGGCCTGTTTGACCTCTTCATGGTTTGCGAAACTCTTCTTGGAAAAGTCAGCCTTCAGCCATTTGAACAGGAATCTCTTGCACAAGTTGAAGTTCGGGCTGTAGGGACTCTGTCAGAGCATATTCACTCGCCATGCAGGCAGAAAATTTGAAAAAGCCTTACAGGTGTGTGGCCGTGTGGTGTCCATCTGCCACAGAACCTCATCCAGGTGACATGGATTTGACCGGAGATTGCGCCAGAGGTCTCCAGTGTGCCGGATAAAGTCGATAAAATACTGGCCATCGACTTTGGTGTTCGGTGGAGTTGTGCAGATGGAGACTCGTTCATTTGGCGTGAAGGCTACCAGCAGCATGGTCTTCTTGTCCAAGATGGACTTCCTGGTCACAGTCGCCCTGGAGTCCCCAGCTCCCAGCCAGCAGCGATTGTCTGCCTTGCTGCCCTTGCCATCCAGGTGGAGCCAGCTTTCATCCTCAGCAACCAGGCAGTTTAGGATGTCATTCAAGCCCCGCCTGCTGAACACCTTGTGGATCTGCTTGATGCAGGCATCTTGTCGAGATTCATGGTGATTTTTGTTCGCTGCATAGACAATTTTTCATCGCGTTGCACTTGCTAAATCTGCTTGGCGTATTCTTGTGATAGCTTGGGCCATAAACAACCTATGCACGTCTCAAATGCACTGGTATTGCTTCACTAAGTATACTTTGCAGCTACGCTACCCACAAGTCCATGTGCCTACATATTTTAGACAGAAGCCTGCAGTGACATTACTTATGACACACCCGAAGTAGATATAGATAGACTAAAAAATAAATATGGCTATAGATATAGAACATAGGTCATGGGAAAAATTTAGTTACGGTAGATTTCTAGCTAACTTTATTCACATTATTTTCATAGTTGAACTTTTTAGTGATAATATATCTTATTTTAGTTTGCTATCAATTCAAATATTATTTATATTCTTCATATGATGTCTCTTAGTCTGGTTTAAACTGGTTAGTGACTAGTCAAGGCCAAGTTACAAACCAATGTAATATGTCTGTTTCTACTAGTAAAGATAAGCTTATGGCCTTAATAGTAGCACTTTATCTGTTTCCTATCAACTAAGATAACACCTATTAAAAACATGCTGTTGTATTGAGATAAATTCAAAAGAATTTTAACAAACATTGTTTGTATCTTAATACTTGTATATCTATTAAAATGATTAATAGGCAAGAAACTTGTTGGTCTAAGTTTTACTAATTCAAGTCAGCTAAAATCCGATAATGAATTTATAATAAAATGTTTCAATTTGAATTGCAGACCACTTAATAAACAGAAATAGATGGCAGACACAAACCTGCTACCAGCTCCTAATGGTTACCAGCAACCCCGACAGCCACTTTATGGCACCTTATTGACTGTGCCACTGCTGCCTGGTGACAATTCCTCAATAAATCATTGCGAAGATGACAATCAGCAGCAGCATGGGCCAATGCCGCCACCAAGTAGTATTGATGGCGAAGATGACAATGAAAGTCTAGGAGGAGTGACAGCTTCCACTATTAATCCAGTTGGAGACGATAGAATGCGACGAAGATTAAAATACTTCTTTATGACTCCGTGCGAGAAATATCAAGCTAAAGGTCGGCTGCCGCTCAAGCTGTTGCTTCAGCTGTTGAAAGTGCTGCTTGTCACTATGCAACTGTACGTGTTCGGAATGGAGAGCTCTGGTCACGTGTATTTTCTCAAGACTGCCCAGACTGCGTTTAAGCACCTTTTTTTGGAGGTGGGTCTGATTTGTACTTTTTCCGTTGCTTTGTGGTAGGATAGGAGAGTTGGTGAGCAGGGGTAGCATTTTGGCGTGGTGGGGGACAGGGGTAGGAAAGTTGGGGGTGGTGGGGGTAGGAAAGTTGGGTTGGCGGGGTTAGGAAAGTGGGGGTGGTGGAGGTAGGAAAGTTGGAGTGGTGGGAAAAAGTTAGGGTGGTGGTGTTAGGAAAGTTGGGGTGGTGGGGTCGGAAAGTTAGGGGTAGTGGGGGTAGGAAAGTAGGGGTTGGTGGGAGTAGGAAAGTTGGAGTGGTGGGGGTCGGAAAGTTGGGAGTGGGGGTAAGGAAATTTGGGGTTGGTGGGGGTAGGAAAGTTCTGGTTGGTGGGGTAGGAAAGTTGCGGGGGTGGGGTCGGAAAGTTGAGGGTGGTGGGGGTAGGAAAGTTGGGGTGGTGGGGTAGGAAAGTTGGGGTGGTGGGGTAGGAAAGTTGGGGTGGTGGGGTAGGAAAGTTGGGGTGGTGGGGTAGGAAAGTTGGGGTGGTGGGGTAGGAAAGTTGGGGTGGTGGGGTAGGAAAGTTGGGGTGGTGGGGTAGGAAAGTTGGGGTGGTGGGGTAGGAAAGTGGGGGTGGTGGGGTCGGAAAGTTGAGGGTGGTGGGGTAGGAAAGTTGGGGTGGTGGGGTCGGAAAGTTGGGGTGGTGGGGGTAGGAAAGTTTGGGTAGTGCGGTAGAAAAATATTATAGGAGGGGTAGAAAATATTGGACAGACTTGTAAAATATCGGAAATATAGTTCACGATATTAAAATAATAAAATTGCAGTCCTGGGACCCCAGCTGGGAGACGCCGCCCTATCCGCCGTCGCACGGCCCCTACGCAGTTTACACTTACGACAGTTTCTATTCGGCAATAAATTTTGCATTAGCCGGTTACAACGGCACGGCTAGTGATTCGGTTGGATCGTTCGCTCCGCCTGCTGCAGCCAATGAAAGCCAGCCGGAGCCGCCGTCTCTGTGTCTGATGCACTACGCTAATTTAACGGTTGATGCGGCCAATTTCCGATACGTGATTGATAGAGAGGTGAACCGCTAAACACAAAACACAAGCGCGCCAATACTGTACGCAAGCACGCACTCATATCGTACATCGGCCCTGACCTGACTTTCAAAGCGTCAGGCATTGTACGCTGTGTGTGCCATTTTCGATTCACCTTTACTATCATTAATCTGCAGGTGTCAACCCGGTGTTTCGAAATGCTTCCACTGCCTGATGGCAATGGAACTTGGCGTTACGACACTCGCCGCCTGCTTGAAGAAGAAGGCTACAATTTGAATTTCGAGATCGTGTTGACTGCTCAATTGCAGTTTTATGTGAATTCTATTCACTTTAATTTTGAGCATCCCAGACTGTCTGCCGCCGAGTGCTTCTTGTTTAATGTGTCTGTGAGTTTGTAGGGGGAATGGGTGAACAAAGATAGGTCAGCAGAAAGCTGTCTGATACCCATAATTAACCTATTTCGCCTCCATCGGCTCCCCAATCGGCGCCCCCATCTCCCCAATCGGCGCCCAATCGGCACCCCCATCTTCTCTTCAATCGGCGCCCCCATCTCCCCAATCGGCGCCCCCATCTCCTCAATCGGCGCCCAATCGGCGCCCCCATCTTCTCCCCAATCGGCGCCCCCATCTTCTCCCCAATCGGCGCCCCCATCTTCTCCCCAATCGGCGCCCCATCTTCTCCCCAAGTCGGCGCCCCATCTTCTCCCCAATCGGCGCCCCATCTTCTCCCCAAGTCGGCGCCCCCATCTTCTCCCTCATCGGCGCTCTCATTGGCGCCCTAATCTGCATGCAGTGCAAAGCAATAACTATATCAAAAAACTGTACCATCGCAGATTCTATTCGATAACCGGGCCCATACTGGCCAGGTGCAAGTGAGCCTGATCGCCGATCCAATTGAACATCGGTGCAGCGTTGAGGAACAATTTGGCCAGATTGAGAAGGCCGTCTCGTACACCATTTTGGACGTGTCGGTCATTCTGGTGTGTCTGCTGTCCTTTGTTAGCTGTGTCCGCAGCCTCTACAAAGGGAACAGGATGCGGCTGGTGAGGCCACTGGTTGTGTCCTTGGTAGTCCTAAATTTGTTGAACTGACTGGCTTGCAACTTTCCAACTGTAAATTGACCTGCCTCAATGTATTGCATAATTTGAGCTAGATCCACTCATCCACCTCCCTGCCCCAATGTACATTGAGCTCCACTCATCCACCTCCCTGCCCCAATGTACATTGAACTAGCTCCACTCATCCACCTCCCTGCCCCAATGTACATTAAGTTAGCTCCACTCATCCACCTCCCTGCCCCAATGTACATTGAGCTCCACTCATCCACCTCCCTGCCCCAATGTACATTGAGTTAGCTCCACTCATCCACCTCCCTGCCCCAATGTACATTGAGCTTCACTCATCCACCTCCCTGCCCCAATGTACATTGAGCTTCACTCATCCGCCTCCCTGCCCCAATGTACATTGAGCTTCACTCATCTACCTCCCTGCCCCAATGTACATTGAGCTTCACTAATCCACTTCCCTGCCCCAATGTACATCGAGTCTTAAAGCCCAAATTTGTTAGCAGTAATTCAGATAAGTGTTATTTTGATAGCTTCGCTACAATTATGATTACATTATCAATCACTTCAACGCCTCACATGCAGCGAACAAGGCGCTACTTTCGCAACAATTTCAACTACAAGCTCAACCTTGACGAACAGTGCGAATTCATCAACCTGTGGTTCGCCCTAATTATCCTTAACGATCTGCTCACTCTAATTGGCTCGCTAATGAAGATTCTTATTGAGTACAAGGTGAAATTTTATACCTATTTCAATGATTACTAATATTACACTTATTATGAATGTACTCATAATCTATAAATTTCCCATTGGTAAAACAGACCATCGATAACTATACGGTTTGCGGTTTGTTTCTCGGCAGCGGCGCTATGCTAGTCTGGTTTGGCACTCTGCGCTATCTTGGCTACTTTTCCAAGTACAATGTAAGTAGTACGAATGGCGAAGCTTAACTTACTTTTTTTCTTCTCGTAAAAAACAAGAGTGTTACATTTTTTTAATTTTCCGCTAATTTTTACTTTTAGCAACCATTGCCCAACCTAAATGTTCATTGAGTCATAGCTGTCGTGACACCTCTGCCCGTACATTAACCTCCACAGCCACCTCCCTGCCCCAATGTACATTAACCTCCACAGCCACCTCCCTGCCCCAATGTACATTAACCTCCACAGCCACCTCCCTGCCCCAATGTACATTAACCTCCACAGCCACCTCCCTGCCCCAATGTACATTAACCTCCACGGCCACTCCCTGCCCCAATGTACATTAACCTCCACAGCCACCTCCCTGCCCCAATGTACACTAACCTCCACAGCCACCTCCCTGCCCCAATGTACACTAACCTCTACAGCCACCTCCTGCCCTAATGTACATTAACCTCTACAGCCACCTCCCTGCCCCAATGTACACTAACCTCTACAGCCTTCTCCCTGCCTCAATGTACACTAACCTCTACAGCCACCTCCCTGCCCCAATGTACACTAACCTCTACAGCCACCTCCCTGCCCCAATGTACACTAACCTCTACAGCCACCTCCCTGCCCCAATACACACTAACCTCCACAGCCACCTCCCTGCCCCAATGTACATTAACCTCCACAGCCACCTCCCTGCCCCAATGTACATTCACCTCCTCAGCCACCTCCCTGCCCCAATGTACACTAACCTCTACAGCCACCTCCCTGCCTCAATGTACACTAACCTCCACAGCCACCTCCCTGCCCCAATGTACACTAACCTCTACAGCCACCTCCCTGCCCCAATGTACACTAACCTCTACAGCCACCTCCCTGCCCCAATACACACTAACCTCCACAGCCACCTCCCTGCCCCAATGTACACTAACCTCCACAGCCACCTCCCTGCCCCAATGTACACTAACCTCCACAGCCACCTCCCTGCCCCAATGTACACTAACCTCCACAGCCACCTCCCTGCCCCAATGCACACTAACCTCCACAGCCACCTCCCTGCCCCAATGTACACTAACCTCCACAGCCACCTCCCTGCCCCAATGCACACTAACCTCCACAGCCACCTCCCTGCCCCAATGTACACTAACCTCTACAGCCACCTCCCTGCCCTAATGTACACTAACCTCCACAGCCACCTCCCTGCCTCAATGTACACTAACCTCTATAGCCACCTCCCTGCCCCAATGTACACTAACCTCTATAGCCACCTCCCTGCCCCAATGTACACTAACCTCTATAGCCACCTCCCTGCCCCAATGTACACTTGCCTCAAAGTCGTCTAATTTGGTCAAACCACCCGTTTTACTCGCAGGTCCTACTGCTGACAATCAAACGCAGTCTGCCAGACATCTGCCGCTTCCTAATCTGTGCAGTCGTCTTATTCTTAGCCTTCTCTCTATTCGGCTGGATCACATTCGGACCGTATCACGTGAAATTTGGTACATTCTTCTCCTCGCTTGAATGCCTATTTGCTCTAGTTAATGGCGACGATATATTTACAACTTTCGCTTTGATCCCGTCTACAACCAATACTTATATCTACGTTGTGTCCAGAATCTATCTCTACTCATTTTTGTCGCTGTTTATTTATATTGTACTCAACGTCTGCATCTCTATTATACTGGAAGCTTACGAGACTGTGACGGTGAGTATAAGTACGTTTTGTTCTTTTTTTACTGACCTTTGTAGGGTGTTCTGATGAAGCTCTTAGAGTAATTCAAGATCAAGTGTTTTATGAGAGGCTAGCGAGCTTTATAAGTATCCTCTCATCCTCGAGGGTGTCTTCTTATCCTCGAGGGTGTCTTCTTATCCTCGAGGGTGTCTTCTTATCCTCGAGGGTGTCTTCTTATCCTCGAGGGTGTCTTCTTATCCTCGAGGGTTTCTTCTATCCTTAAGGGTGTTTTCTAATTATCCTCGAGGGTGTCTTCTAATCTTTCTGGGTGTCTTCTTATCCTCGTGGGTGTCTTATAATCCTCGAGGTTGTCTTCTAATCCTCGAGGTTGTCTTCTAATCCTCGAGGGTGTCTTATCCTCGAGGGTGTCTTCTTATCCTCGAAGGTGTCTTCTTATCCTCGAAGGTGTCTTCTTATCCTCGAGGGTGTTTTATAATTATCCTCGAGGGTGTCTTCTAATCTTTCTGGGTGTCTTCTTATCCTCGAGGGTGTCTTGTAATCCTCGAGAGTGTCTTCTTATCCTCGAGGGTGTCTTCTTATCCTCGAGGGTGTCTTCTTATCCTCGAGGGTGTCTTCTTATCTTCGAGGGTGTCTTCTTATCCTCGAGGGTGTCTTCTAATCTTTCTGGGTGTCTTCTTATCCTCGAAGGTGTCTTCTTATCCTCGAGGGTGTCTTCTAATCTTTCTGGGTGTCTTCTTATCCTCGAGGGTGTCTTGTAATCCTCGAGAGTGTCTTCTAATCCTTGAGAGTGTCTTCTTATCCTCGAGGGTGTCTTATTATCCTCGAAGGTGTCTTCTTATTCTCGAGGGTGTCCGTTAATCTTTCTGGATGTCTATACTCCTGGTGGGTGTCCTCTAATCTTTTTGTGTGCCTTCTTATTCTCGTCCTCTAATCCTTGAGGGTGTCCTCTAATCCTCTTGTGTGTTTTCTACTCCTCGTGGGTGTCTTCTACTAATTGTGGGTGTCCTCTAGTCTTTCTGGGTGTCTTCTTATTCTCGTCCTCTAATCCTTGAGGGTGTCCTCTAATCCTTGAGGGTGTCCTCTAATCCTCGTGGGTGTCTTCTACTAATTGTGGGTATCTTCTAATCCTCGTGGATGTCTACTTTTTCCAAATCAACAGCGTCGCGGCACCTCCCAGCCTCCGAACTCGCGAATGTGGGCCTTCATCGCCGAGTGCGCCGATCCTGCCAACTCGTTGGCCTATAGAAACGACGCCGGCATGCGAAAACGGCGCTTATCGACAGCGGCCTCAGCTGCCGACTTGGCCGGCTGGTTGTCGCGTTGGTTTCAAGCTTCTCTAGTGTCAAGAGTCAACAATAACAACAACAAAATTAACAACCCTACCGCGGCGGCGGATGTCGATTTGGTTATTGAACAGGACGACGGCGAGAGACCGACGTTTCTTGTCGGCGGTAACAACGGCGCCGGTGGTGGCGGCGAAGCTCGACGGGCCGTCAGTAATCGACGTCGCCGATCTCGTCGTCGGCTACGTCGACGCGGCGTCGGTGGCGGCGGTGGCGACTTGCCGCTGCCCGAGCCCGTCGCCAGCGCCGACGCCGTGGCCACCTCCAGCGAGGCCGACAGCGACGACGATAACGATGTTTTCGGCCAGTGCGACGGCGAGGCTGGCAGCAGCGACACTGTCGACGACGTGCTTGACGGCAGATGTCTGGAGCGGGTCTGAAGTCTGCAGTTCTTTTTTGAGGGGGAGCACTGGTCTCATTGAGATGGCATAGGTCAGTGTGTGGATCTCATTGAGATCTCATGGGTCAGTGTGTGGATCTCATTGAGATGGCATAGGTCAGTGTGTGGATCTCATTGAGATAGCATAGGTCAGTATGTGGATCTCATTGAGATCTCAGGTCAGTGTGTGGATCTAATTGAAATCTCATAGGTCAGTGTGTGGATCTAATTGAAATCTCATAGGTCAGTGTGTGGATCTAATTGAGATCTCATAGGTCAGTGTGGGTCTCATTGAGATTTCATAGGTCAGTGTGTGGATCTAATTGAGATCTCATAGGTCAGTGTGGGTCTCATTAAGATCTCATAGGTCAGTGTGTAGATCTCATTGAGATCTCGTAGATCAGTGTTTGGATCTCATTGAGATCTCATACGTCAGTGTGTGGATCTCATTGAGATAGCATAGGTCAGTATGTGGATCTCATTGAGATCTCAGGTCAGTGTGTGGATCTAATTGAAATCTCATAGGTCAGTGTGTGGATCTAATTGAAATCTCATAGGTCAGTGTGTGGATCTAATTGAGATCTCATAGGTCAGTGTGGGTCTCATTGAGATTTCATAGGTCAGTGTGTGGATCTAATTGAGATCTCATAGGTCAGTGTTGGTCTCATTGAGATCTCATAGGTCAGTGTGTAGATCTCATTGAGATCTCAAGGGTCAGTGTGTAGATCTCATTGAGATCTCGTAGATCAGTGTTTGGATCTCATTGAGATCTCATAGGTCAGTGTGGATCTCATTGAGATCTCATAGATAAGTTTGTAGATCTCATTGAGATCTCAAGGGTCAGTGTGTAGATCTCATTGAGATCTCGTAGATCAGTGTTTGGATCTCATTGAGATCTTATAGGTCAGTGTGTGGATCTCATTGAGATAGCATAGGTCAGTGTGGGTCTCATTGAGATCTCATAGGTCCTTGTGGGTCTCATTGAGATCTCATAGGTCCTTGTGGGTCTCATTGAGATCTCATAGGTCAGTGTGGGTCTCATTGAGATCTCATAGGTCAGTGTGGGTCTCAGTGAGATCACAAAGGTCAGTGTGGCCATTGAGATCTCATAGGTCAGTGTGCGTCTCATTGAGATCTCATAGTTCAGTGTGGATCTCATTGAGATCTCATAGGTCAGTGTGTGGATCTTATTGAGATTTCATAGGTCAGTTTGTAGACCTCATTGAGATCTTATAGGTCAGTGTAGATCTCATTGAGATCTCATAGGTCAGTTTGTAGATCTCATTGAGATCTCATAGGTCAGTTTGTAGACCTCATTGAGATCTCATAGGTCAGTGTAGATCTCATTGAGATCTCATAGGTCAGTGTGGGTCTCATTAAGATCTCATAGTTCAATCTAGTTGTCTCAATGAGATCTCAGTACGCGACCCGACCTCACAACGCCGAGAATTCAGGGTTTTTATCAATGCAGAATGGTTTCTAATAAACTACTTTAATACCTTGAAATCAGTGCAATAGATTAAGTCTTGTGTACATGGGTTATATGCACTGATTTATTGTTTACAAAACTCCTCTATGAACAACAAACTTTATCACATCCCTGTATTATTCATCAATAAGAAGGTGAGAAAAACGTAATTTAGATTGATTCGATAGTGATGCTCTATTTTTGCATTTTTATTTCAAATACAATTCCAGATTTAATGTTGATACCGGCTCTTGGTTCCTTTCCAGGAGTTTTTGTCTACAAATATTAATATTCAACTTTTCATATTTTAAAAAAATCGCAATATTTTTTCTGAGATTATGCCTGGCATGTCTGCAAAGATTGCTTTTTCGAATTTTTAAGGCACAAATTATGCCATGACAATTTTTGGTGTTTAAACACCTCGATGCTTTAACTGTCTTTTGATGGTTTCTCGTCACAAAGAACCGATTTCCAGGCCAACTTGAAGTGCTTTCCTGTGTATTTGACTATGCCAACCAATATTTATTGCATTCTAGCAACTCGAAATATATATTGCTTCCAAGATTTGTCACTTATTTTGTTTCAGATTGCATAAAATCTGCTTTTTTGCCTAATTTTTTTTTAATATTTCGTAGCATCTTCAGATCCTCAGTTGCTGGGCCAGCCTCCCAGATCCTCAGTTGCTGGGCCACTAGTCTCCCAGATCCTCAGTTGCTGGGCCACTAGTCTCCCAGATCTTCAGTTGCTAGGCCAGCTTCCCAGATCCTCAGTTGCTCGGCCAGCCTTCCAGATCCTCAGTTACTGGGCCAGCCTCCCAGATCCTCAGTTGCTGGGCCACTAGCCTCCCAGATCTTCAGTTGCTAGGCCAGCCTCCCAGATCCTCAGTTGCTGGGCCACTAGCCTACCAGATCTTCAGTTGCTAGGCCAGCCTCCCAGATCCTCAGTTGCAGGGCCAGCCTCCCAGATCCTCAGTTGCTGGGCCAGCCTCCCAGATCCTCAGTTGCTGGGCCAGCAGCCTCCCAGATCTTCAGTTGCTGGGCCAGCCTCCCAGATCCTCAGTTGCTGGGCCAGCCTCCCAGATCTTCAGTTGCTGGGCCAGCCTCCCAGATCCTCAGTTGCTGGGCCAGCCTCCCAGATCCTCAGTTGCTGGGCCAGCCTCCCAGATCCCCAGTTGCTGGGCCAGCCTCCCAGAGTGTCAGTTGCTGGGCCAGCCTCCCAGATCTTCAGTTGCTGGGCCAGCCTCCCAGATCCTCAGTTGCTGGGCCACTAGCCTCCCAGATCTTCAGTTGCTAGGCCAGCCTCCCAGATCTTCAGTTGCTAGGCCAGCCTCCCAGATCCTCAGTTGCTGGGCCAGCCTCCCAGATCTTCAGTTGCTGGGCCAGCCTCCCAGATCCTCAGTTGCTGGGCCAGCCTCCCAGAGTGTCAGTTGCTGGGCCAGCCTCTCAGATCCTCAGTTGCTGGGCCAGCCTCCCAGATCCTCAGTTGCTGGGCCAGCCTCCCAGATCCTCAGTTGATGGGCCAGCCTCCCAGATCCTCAGTTGCTGGGCCAGCCTCCCAGATCTTCAGTTGCTGGGCCAGCCTCCCAGATCCAGCCCTAATCCCCCATTCAATAGACCCTGGCCATAGACTAACTTTATGACCTTTTAAAGCATTCTTTTAGCCAAAGGCAATTCGAGAACCAATATTTAGGACAATAAATAAGATCTATCCTCGACCCCTATAGTTTTCTTTGCACATCCTTCATGTATGCATTGGAGACAGTATAATTAGTATTGCTATTAGCGTGCGAGGCCTTCGTCTCTACTATACCCTGAAGCTATAGAAACAAGCAAACAACAAGGACTGCAGCCTGAAGCCATGCGCCCTCTATCCACCATGATGCCCCCCTACACAGTGAACGAATCCCTGATCAGGGACATCCAGTCCGACTCGGTCAGCCTGGTCAGCCAGCAGTTGGCTAAACGTCAATCAGTGGTTTATTATCTGCACGATTGCCAGCAGTCCAGGCTGGATCTTGGGCCGCTCAGCGGGTTTGTTAGGCCGCCTGTGACTCTGGTGCTGACTCCGCTGGGATTCGCTGTGCTGTTCGACAGTCTGCGGGTGGCTCGGTACCTGCTGGCTCAGACTGGCGCGTCTCCCGCTGATAGGGCCTACCTGGCTGATAGGCCCGCCGGAGCTAAGGTAAGGCGACACAGCTGCTCTCGCCTGCTTGCTGTTGGCTTTTATTATTGCTGCAGTTGCTTTGTGTATTATCTGTCTGGCGTGCCGCGACCCTCCGCTCCTTTCTTTTCCCTCTTCCTCTTCCCTCTCTCCCCCTTCTTCCTCCTCTTTCCCCCTCTTCTCACTCTTCCCCCTATTCCCCCTTCCCCTCCTCCCTCTTCCCCTCTTCCCCCTCTTCCCCCTTCTTCCTCCTCTTTCCCCCTCTTCTCACTCTTCCCCTCTTCCCCCTATTCCCCCTTCCCCTCCTCCCCTCTTCCCCCTCTTCCCCTCTTCCCCTTCTTCCTCTTTCCCCCTCTTCTCACTCTTCCCCTCTTCCCCCTATTCCCCCCTTCCCCCTCCTCCCCTCTTCCCCCTATTCCCCCTTCCCCCTCCTCCCCTCTTCCCCCTCTTCCCCCTCTTCCCCTCTTCCTCCTCTTTTCCCCTTCTCCCCCTCTTTCCCCTCTTCCCTCTCTACCCCTCTTCCTCCTCTTTTCCCCTCTTTCCTTATTCACCCTCTTCTCCCTCTCCCCCCTCTTCCCCCTTCTCCCCCTCTTTCCCCTCTTCCCTCTCTTCCCCTCTTCTTCCTCTTTTCCCCTCTTCCCTTATTCACCCTCTTCTCCCTCTTCCCCCTCTTCCCCCTTTCCCCTCCTCCCCTCTTCCCCCTCTTCCCCCTCTTCCTCCTCTTTTCCCCTCTTCCCTTATTCACCCTCTTCTCCCTCTCCCCCCTCTTCCCCCTTCTCCCCCTCTTTCCCCTCTTCCCTCTCTTCCCCTCTTCCTCCTCTTTTCCCCTCTTCCCTTATTCACCCTCTTCTCCCTCTTCCCCTCTTCCCCTTTCCCCTCCTCCCCTCTTCCCCCTCTTCCCCCTCTTCCTCCTCTTTTCCCCTCTTCCCTTATTCACCCTCTTCTCCCTCTCCCCCCTCTTCCCCCTTCTCCCCCTCTTTCCCCTCTTCCCTCTCTTCCCCTCTTCCTCCTCTTTTCCCCTTTTCCCTTATTCACCCTCTTCTCCCTCTTCCCCCTCTTCCCCCCTTCCCCCTCCTCCCCTCTTCCCCCTCTTCCCCCTCTTCCTCCTCTTTTCCCCTCTTCCCCCTCCTCCCCCTCTTTCCCCTCTTCCCTCTCTTCCCCTCTTCCTCCTCTCCCATTGTTCATGTAACTACCCTGTAAGCGCCAAAACTGCTGCCTCATCTGTCACCGCTGTTATTAATTATCCAATGACACCTGTAACCACAGAATACCTGTAACTGCAAATTCCCAGCAGGCTCGCGTTGTGGAACTTCCCACGGCTGGCCTGTCTTTACCTGGCCGGGACATGTTCTCACTGCTAGCAGCCTACGGAGTCGATCCCAATGCTCATCTACCTCTGCGCCTGCGCTGCTGCGGCGCTGGCGGCCCAGCCGAAGAGCTTCTGCCCGGCTTCTGGCACCTGCTGTGGCGCTGCTGGAGTCCCATGCGCGACTGCGACGCCTTGATGCAAACCACCGATCTGCTGCTGCGGGCCGGCGTCGATGCCAACTCCGGATTGGCTGGACTGCCCGTTATGCGGGAGGCCTTCTTCTTTGACGGCCACCAGTTTGAGGACAGGGCCACGGCGCTTAAGGTTTGGCCCAATGGGCATCTGCGTAGCTTTTTTAGCTCAGATGTACACTCCGGCCTATTCCTCCTAATGTAGACCCCGGCCTAGCCCTCCTAATGTACACTCCGGCCTATCCCTCCTAATGTACACCCCGGCCTAGCCCTCCTAATGTACACTCCGGCCTATCCCTCCTAATGTACACCCCGGCCTAGCCCTCCTAATGTACACCCCGGCCTAGCCCTCCTAATGTACACCCCGGCCTAGCCCTCCTAATGTACACCCCGGCCTATCCCTCCTAATGTGCACTCCGGCCTATCCCTCCTAATGTACACTCCGGCCTAGCCCTCCTAATGTACACCCCGGCCTATCCCTCCTAATGTACACCCCGGCCTAGCCCTCCTAATGTACACCCCGGCCTATCCCTCCTAATGTACACTCCGGCCTATCCCTCCTAATGTACACTTTGGCCTATCCCTCCTAGTGTACACCCCGGCCTATCCCTCCTAATGTACACCCCGGCCTATCCCTCCTAATGTACACCCCGGCCTAGCCCTCCTAATGTACACTCCGGCCTATCCCTCCCAATGTACACTTTGGCCTATCCCTCCTAGTGTACACCCCGGCCTATCCCTCCTAATGTACACCCCGGCCTATCCCTCCTAATGTACACCCCGGCCTAGCCCTCCTAATGTACACTCCGGCCTATCCCTCCTAGTGTACACCTCGGCCTATCCCTCCTAATGTACACTCCGACCTATCCCTCCTAATGTACACCCCGGCCTATCCCTCCTAATGTACACCCCGATCTACCCCTCCTAATGTACACTCCGACCTACCCCTCCTAATGTACACTCCGACCTACCCCTCCTAATGTACACTCCGGCCTATCCCTCCTAATGTACACTCCGACCTATCCCTCCTAATGTACACCCCGGCCTATCCCTCCTAATGTACACCCCGACCTACCCCTCCTAATGTACACTCCGACCTACCCCTCCAAATGTACACTCCGACCTACCCCTCCTAATGTACACTCCGGCCTATCCCTCCTAATGTACACTCCGGCCTATCCCTCCTAGTGTACACCTCGGCCTATCCCTCCTAATGTACACCCCGGCCTAGCCCTCCTAATGTACACCCCGGCCTAGCCCTCCTAATGTACACCCCGGCCTAGCCCTCCTAATGTGCACCCCGACCTAGCCCTCCTAATGTTCACTCCGGCCTATCCCTCCTAATGTACACCCCGACCTACCCCTCCTAATGTACACTCCGACCTACCCCTCCTAATGTACACCCCGGCCTATCCTTAAAAATCATTCTAACAGATCTGCAGACACCCTGGCACAATTCCTTCGACGATATTGTCCCACACACCGCTGAGACAATTCTTCCCATTCCGTTGACTCTTGACTTGAGCACATTACCAGCCAATACTGTACGCAGGCACACACTCACACAGGGTGTACAGTGGCCCTTACTTTCTAATTGTCAGTGATGTACACTCTGTGCCTTGGTGGTTGACCCTCATGCTGGGAATCGCACGACCACAAATTTTTGTTCCTGCGTACAGAATCGAAAGAAAGTCGCGCCCTAGTGCATCTAATTACACCCTATGTGCACCCAATGTACACCCTATGTGCATCTAATGTACACCCTATGTGCATCCAATGTACACCCTATGTGCATCCAATGTACACCCTAGTACATCCAATGTACACCCTACGTGCACCCAATCTACACCCTATGTGCATCCAATGTACACCCTATGTGCATCCAATGTACACCCTATGTGCACCCATTGTACACCCTATGTGTACCCAATGTACACCCTATGTGCATCCAATGTATACCCTATGTGCATCCAATGTACACCCTATGTGCATCCAATGTATACCCTATGTGCATCCAATGTACACCCTATGTGCATCCAATGTATACCCTATGTGCATCCAATGTATACCCTATGTGCATCCAATGTACACCCAATGTACACCCTATGTGCATCCAATGTACACCCTATGTGCATCCAATGTATACCCTATGTGCATCCAATGTACACCCTATGTGCATCCAATGTACACCCTATGTGCATCCAATGTACACCTTACGTCACGTGCACCCAATCTACACGCAATGTAAATTTCAAGTTCACCCAAACGTACACCGCAGGCGGCCCGCTACCTTCGCCTGCTACTCCTTGCCGGCTGTCGTCCCGACCGACTCGGTCGGCCATCCGACATCGCCGGAGTCCTTCTAGCCGTCTGGCGGTCGCTTCGTCGACCAACCGCTGCCGAAGCTGCCACCGCGGCTGCCGCCGCCGCCGCCGCTTCCGGCGGCAATCCGAAGCAGCCGACAGCGGCGTCCACTCTGGCCAATCCTATTGACGAAGAAGCCGAGTCGGTCTGCTTCAGCCTGACCGACTGCCTCATGAGCTGCTGGCCAAGTCTGGCCGCTCGTCTGCTTTTGCCGCATCATCAGCAGCAATACCAGCTGCACCACCTGCTGCCGCGCGACCTGTCCTATCGGCACTCGTGTCGCCGGCCGCCAAGCCTTCGCGTCGCTGCCGCTTTGGCTGTCCGATCCGGCCTGGGCGGTCGGCATTTCCTTCGCCGTCTGTGCTGCCTGCCAACGGCCAGCTTGGATCGCAACCTGAGACTGTTGATCCGCTGGCCCACCGCTCCGGC